>VYZW01030863.1:0-20743 GCA_013401315.1 Balaeniceps rex | reverse complement strand
TGCAATGTCAAATGCTTTATTGTCTACATCAGAAGAAGCAATAAAGAAATTTGCTTTGGAAATACTCTGTAGAACTAAGCAGAGAAGAAAATCATATTTAAGAAGTAAGGGCAAAAATTCCCATGGGAGAAAAGGCATGCTGTAAAGGGTATGCAGTTGTTCATCTTTGTCATTAACATTTTTATACAGTTCTTTAAAAAGGCTGTTGCTGGGAACAATAAAGGAGAAAAGTGTCACATGCCTTCTTATCTAGTCATCTGGGTTTTCCTGCAGCTTGAGATTTCATAAAAACTAGCTCCAGAGTTAAAAAAGTTCTTCTGGTGTATTGATGTGCTCGTTTCAGGGAAGAGACACAAGAAGACCTGCTTCAAAGCTCTGGCCAGTGTAGAGCCATCTCACACAGAGAAGAGTTTGCATCTTATCACACCCCAAATCAATTCATGTTCTTTCTGTGTGTGGCATACAATGTAGAATAACAGTTAAAATAGTACACTGGGTCCAGAGAATTTCAGAATAACATGTAAAAGCAGAATTTACTCTGTGTTAAAAACAAAACAATTATTTTCTCTCTAAAATTGTAATGAGAAAAAATTGACACAAAGATGATTCAATTTTAGCTATATTAAAAATGAGATTGTGAAATGTGAATCAAAAGCATTCAACCTTTTTATTCATCCACAATTTCTATCTTCTATAATAAAAAAACTTTTTTTTTTTCAGGTTTGCAATGATTTTGACAGAAGTATTAATACTTTAGTTCTTACCATGTAGTTCAGGGACACAATCTCGCATAGCAAATCTAGAACCTCAATTTCTTGCAGAGGAGAGGAGAGGAGAGGAGAGGAGAGGAGAGGAGGGAAGGGACTGTATTTCACAGGTTTAGTGCTCAGAAGTTTTTGAAAGTCAGGTCCTGCTGCTTAGTATATAAAAGAAACAGTCAATATGCTAGTGAACTTATTGATAACATTATAGAAAAATACTTCAACTATTGAGAAGAATCTTCTATAACAGATTTAAGGTTGAGGTTTTCAAACTGGCAACTCAGAGGAGAGGCCAGTCATGCTTAGAGGCAAACCAAGATCTGGAGGCTAACCATGGCCAAGAGAGGTGGTGTTCCTGAGAACAGGCAGAGGTACAGACAAAAGGTTGTTCAAAAGAACAAAATCCAGGGAATATAGCATGAAGGTCGAGAGAAAGGGGATGAAAAAAGTCTTAAAACAGCCATCAAACAAATGCTTACAAAAATGGACACATTCTACATCATTAGCTACCCGCTGATAGGTCATGGATAGTCTTGGAAGTTGCCGTTGCCAAAGCAAATCAAAGTTAGGTCCTTTAAATCTAATAGCTGCGTGAGCTGTTGTCTCTGACTTGCAGGTAAATATTCCATTTTTTCTCTCCATTAACTTAGAGAGAAACATTCTATTAATGTGAAGGTCCAAATTCCAGTCAAGTCTGACAAACCATAGTGTTGTCTGACAATACTGCAGTAGAAGGATAGAGTCTTGGAGAATGCTTTAGTGAAGGAAATAGGAAAAATGAATGCCTTTCTTTTAATGTTCTTTTCTTTTAATTTTGACTCAACTTATTTCACTTTATTAAATTATATTTTTAGCTGTAGATTAATTTCATTTGCAGACATATTTAACAGGTAACTGAGTGCCAAAATTGATTTCAATGTTTGCACTGAGTGACTTGGAATTCAGTGCTTTTATTTCTGGACTCATGAGTTGGAAAGTGCTGGATGGCAGACTACTTTCAATTTTTCTACAAAATGTGAAGCCTTTGATACACTACAGAGCACTTGAAAGTTCAGGATCTGGAAGGCATCCAAAATGATCTGAATGGTGCATTTCAGGATTTTTGTTAGAGCAAGAGGGACAAACAGACAACAGAGTAGGAAAAAAAAGGATGAAAGAGTCTCATGGAGATTGCTGAGGGTTGCCAACATAAACCCTGGCTTGAATTCAGATCATTGACTAAGAAAAGCGAGAGACCACAAAGAGGACAGAGTCCATCCTTAAACCACTTTGAGACTATATATCCCCTGGGCTCTGCAGCACCTTCCAGCTCATATTCATCCCTGCAGATGGGCCGCCCTGGATTAACAGGCACTGACAGTGATCAGGGTCATCTTCCCTCCATCCTGTTGCATTCCTGCACTCTCTTTGGGTGTCCTTCTACAGGGTAGAGGGTGGAAGCACAAAGCTCCAACCCCACATGTCTCATCCCACTCTCACCTTTGGATGGCTGCAGTCTGCACTCTGTCCGTGGCTCTCTGCAGGGTACAGGTTGTCCTTTGTTGGACACTGTTCTGTGCTCGTCCCATCCAGCTGTCTCCCAGGACTCCCTGGTGATGTGCTGGGATTCTGATACTTCACAATTCCCTGCGTGCTCTATCCTGAGGGAGGGCAGGAAATGCACTCAGGAGCAAGATGCATCACATTGGAATAGACAACGTCTCTCTAGGGAGACACATGACAGGGGGCTTACTGCAAAACCACACGGCCCTCCACCTTTCTGCTGCACCTTGACAGCAGGGCTCAACTCCCAAAACACTCTGAAAGACCAACCATATGTTTGACCCCTGCCTCCAGCACTGTGCAAACCACATGCTTGACCACTTCGTCTTGCGGAGGGAGCTTGTCCACTGAGCCTGTCTCTGGATCATTGAAAGGTTGAACAAGCCATCACCTCTTGCTGTAAGTTATCACATTTATTCTCTGAAGTTACTTTTAATACACATTACAGACCTAGCGTCTACACAGACCTGGTGTCTACACAGACCTAGCATCTGACAAGCACAACACAACTGGTTTATCCATCTCCCCAAAACATTTTAACGAACCAAACTCACTACTGTGGACTTCACAGCAGTCGTCTTTGCCATCTACAGACAGAAAGTAGGGTGGAAAGGGGGAGAGAGATACCAATGTTATCTGCTGCTCTTCCAGTGGAGGCAGGTTGCTTAAGATAAGCCCAGGTATTGGTTTCAGTTTAAAAACCCTATTTGATGCTTCAGAAGAAAGCTAAAAAACTAGCAAATTCGTGTCATCTGTTCAGGTATACCCTAGTTCCATAGGTGGCCAAAATTTCATCTGTTAGAGAAAAAAATTTATCTGGCCAGGTGTGAATTAAAGTGGGGAGGGAAAAAAAAAAATACAAACAAAACTCTCTTCCTGACTTGTTTTACAGAAGAATCCTCCAAAGGATGGGATATAATTGTCCATATGCTACCAATAAAGACTGCCTTGGATCCTTAACAAAGAGCTTCATTCTCTGTTTGACTGTGAGCTAGGGACTGAAGAATTTTATTTATTCTCCCCCCCCTGCCCTGAATCTCACTCTCTGTGTGAATGGACTGTGAGTACTTTATCCACTGCTAGGACCTGTGAAAAGAAATTCTGTTATGAAAGCTAAATCAACTACCTCTAGCTAAATAAGCCTCTCTGCTAATGTCAGAGAGTCGTCTTCTTTTAAGTCAATCATGGGTCTGGAAGATAGGAGGAGGAGGCCTGTTTGAGAGAGAGCATTTACAAACATTCACAAAAGATGTTATCACCTTCATTGTGATATTCCTGCAAACGACTCAGTGGCTGAACTCGTTGTTGAATTTCCTTTATGTTCTCTGTTTGGACCTGTTCCCCCATAATGCTGTCATGCATATTTTCCTTAGAATTTACTATATATTCAGTGGGAAAGTATTCAATTCCATTTCAGACTGGCTTTACTAAAGATTCAATACATGCCTAAAAAGATCACTGCTTCTCAGGTGAAGAAACGAGACTATAAGGAGGCAAAACAAGCATAGCACATAATAAGGCAAGAACTAGGGCAAGAACTAATGTTAGGTGACATTTCCAAATGGGAAAAAAATCAGAGAAGAATTATTTGGATAAGACTAGAAGGCAGGGGAGGGAGGAGGAAGGGGGATAAGGGGGATGAACATTCACAAGCTTGTGACATAAAATCAGGGCTACTGTGACAGGAGTGCAGAGATCAACGTACACCCTAGGCCTTGAATAAGACACAGCTGTATTCTGGAGTTTTTCAGATCATTGTTATAAATTTGTTGCTTGTGCACCATTGGAAGGTTCAATGAAAACCTGCCTACTAGAAGCTTGGAAACTCCCTGAAGCCTTTTCCTTCTTTCCACTGATAAAAAAAAAAAAAGAAGGGCAGAGCTGTAGTAAGCCTGAGAGTGGAGACTCATCCACAGTATCTCCCACTCTCAGAGCACTTCAACTTACCTCAGTAGAATTGGGATGGGTTTGCACATTTATTGAAGGACTCTTATGTATTGCCATATTGTCATAGCTATTGGAATCGGCTACACACCAGCATTTCAGATCTATGGAGAAAATAGCTTTGAGAAAAGGAGTCAACTGAGATCCAAAATCCTTGGTTGAGGACTCTGTGTGTTGGGGGAAAGGATGGCTTCTGCATGAAAAAAGGGTTTGTGATAAGGTGTGAGCACTCTGACACTTTCTGATTTGCTCCTCTGCCCCCCACGCATGTGCACGCACAGACACACACACACTTCCTCTGCACTGCTCCTGGCCACTCCAAATGATTATACTAAATGGTTTCACAGTTCATGGCTTATGCTTGCTTCACACAGCCATGTAGCTATAAAGTTAATAGAAGTTCCTTCAGAATTTTTGATTTCTTGTCAGGACTTTACTTGCTTTTTTTGGAAAGTGTTATGTATGGCATTATCTGAGGGGTGTGTGTTTTGTTTTTTTTTTCCACTTTTAAGTCTATATAAGCTGATACTGGAGTGAATGTGGTTTATCTCCTTATCCTACATAATTTGGGAGGAAAAAGGCCTTAGCAAGTTTTCAAAGCATTTTTTTCACTATATTTTTTCTCCTTGAGTTTGCTTTTAATTTAATATATTTGCCCTTTTTGTTTCCTCTTTTTCAATTTTCTTCTGGCCTTCTCATAATTTTCTTTCTAATTATTTCTAAAATGTCGTCAGTTGCCTTCTTAAATTAATTGGTCTCCCACTGTTTCACCGCTTTTCTGTTCTACATTTATGAGATTCTTATTTCCACTTTCTCACTGTTGCTTTGTCCTGTGGGACAAGTAGCTTATTTTTTAGGGCACGTTTTCTTCAAGGCTTGGGGCTCTTTGGCTCAATTTGTGTTATGACTTTCTGAAGAGTGGTGCATGCTGAATGTACCTCCTGTTGTTGCTCACAAAGCATAACAACAGTGCCAGGAGCCTGGACTTTACAAGACCAGAGAACTCCTGTTTGACAGAAGTCAGGAGTCAGACGTTTTTTCTGAAAGGTTCAGAATCTGTATAGGTTTATTTTAATTTAAATGTACATGTTTATCTATGAAGACTCCTTAATAAAATCTGGTAAGTTATTTTTCTGAATATACAGGGGCTGGATTCTTCAGAAAACTCTGTCCATTAACACCACAAATGAAACTTCATTCTTTCCAGTACACTTCTCTCTAAGTCCATACACCTGCAAGTCTTCAGGAAGTGGCATATTTGCATTGAAACAGTCTCATTGTAAAAGCAAACCACACGTCACACAATCTACAAAAATTAGTGAAACAGTAATCAGGGGACTGTGTCTTTAGAGATGTAAAATAGGTGAGATGGAAAGGTGACAATCAAACAGTAGCACTGTAAAATGCATCGCCAGTCTTTTTTTCCTTAAAACTGCTTTATTACTCCTTTTACATACATATTTATTTCCTAAGTTTAGTCCACCGCCATATCCATATTTGGGGTACTTATTTTTATACGGAGGCTATAGACTGAAACTGTTGTATAGATGGTTCCAGGTGTAGCTGAGAAGTCTAAAAATGCTACAAAACATGCAGAAGCTAAGCTTCCATTTCAGTGGAGTTATCTGTCTGTATATCATATGCCTGAGCATATGTAAGTCTTTGTACAACTGAGGTCTGAACATTTTCTAGTTTAGGCTATGCCGAAATTGCAAGACTGTACAGAGAGTTTACCAGGTCTCAGTTCAGCTGTGTGCATTTCAAAGCAAGACATGGACACGCCACTCTCCAGTTACAGGCTGTAACATTGGAAGTGCTGGCCCCAAGGGGTCTGCAGAGCGCGCTCACCCTGTCTCCTGTTGAAGTGGCCGTGACTACAGTGCATGCTACAAAGTGCACCTTCTCTGCTGACAAGGGTTGGTATGGAACGTCCTATGACTGTAGCATCCCACGGCGCACTGTGCATGGGTGGCATGGCATGCACACCCCACGGTGCAGAGTGCTCGGGTCAACACTTCCTGGCTTGGCACATCTACAGATGATTCCAAATGGATTTCTCTGCAATGTCTGGTCTTCTGTAAATGGATATACACTGCTTTGTAATTTGCATATAAACAGAACATCAGCTTCTATAGGAATTGGACTGACCCTATCACTGTTACATGAAGTGCACTTACTAAATATTGTTTCTTGGTATTTTTTAGAATGTTAAATATAGACATAATTACTGATTGCAAAATCTAATTTTATGCTTGAATTAAGCTACTGCACAACATTTTTTTTTTTTAATTCACAAGGAAGAGTCATATTAATTATTTGGCAAATTTATACACTGACATTTGTTACATACTTTTACAAGAGTTTCTGGCAATGATGTCAGAAAGGTAACTTATAACAGTTTGTTACCAGATAAAAGCCATTTTCTTTTCAGTAACGTCTTTCACATTTTTCAACATCCTTTTACTATAAGAGTCTCATTTAAAATTATTGATTATTCTGCCCAAAGAAAATTCCAGGATGGATTTGTGTATTACTGCTATTGCCTTTCCTGAATGGCCTGATACATGATCATCTGAGGTCACATTTTTGGAGGAGTCTTCTTCAGAGATCTGTATCTAATAAATCAATACAATGCTCTTAGCCTCCAAATTGCAACTCTTTGCAAACATAAAACTTCACCTGCTTAAAACCACACAATCACATTTAGAGGAAGAATTGATAATTTTGTGCCTTGGACATGTTAAATCAATTATTAAGAATAACATTTCCTTTTCTTTCTTCACTAATAAACTAATAAATGCAGAACTACAGTAATGCTCAATCAGTTATATACAGAATGGAACAATTTATGTATGTGCAGATATACATGATTACCTGATCTATCTTGTTACAGTCTATCCAGCATATAATGCATTTTGTATATAGAGAAAATATTTAACAATTATATTTTACAAAATATTCTTCTGGATTAGTCATTTATCCAGAGAAACAAGGATGCCTCCTGGTTATTATAAAATGCTGATGAGAATTACTCTTAATAAGGATGGGAGCTCAGAGTCCAGCAAAAAGTAGATATCCTTGGAACAGAAAAAAGGTGTTTCTTAATCTATAAGAGTGTTTGAAACTGACTGTCAAAGAAAACATGATATTCAACTTAAAAAGTTAAGAACATGACTCTCAAATTGGGAATTTAAATTAAATGTATATTTAAATACAGAACCAAACCCCAGAATTACTGGAAGTTCTAAGGTTCTCCATCAATAAGGATGCCCTTGTAAGTTTGCTGAGTTAGATGCTGAGATAAGAATGCAAATTTTGCAGGATTGTTTATCAGTCAGATTGTAGAAAATCTCTCTTCATGGTCTAACACTTTTAACAGATGTGCTTTATGATTCTAGCTGAGCTATGGAAGTCCCAAATTATAGGTGAATGTGCAAGAGTCCTTGCCTGCTAAAGACCATAAGGATTCATCATAGAACAATTACAGTGAAGTGGTGGGTTCTGCTTTTATTCAGAAATATATTTCAGCCTGCAGTGCAACTCAATGAAATGGAAAAATCACTTGCTGACAGAAAGGTCAACACATCCAAACCACCCATGCTCATGCAATAGAGAGCTCTAGGTCCATAATATTGGGAGACATTGACTCTGTCTTCAAGGATGCTATCCAAATTTACAGAATTAGTGACAAATTTTAAGGTACCAGAGAACTACAGCCTGTAATGGGAAATAACTGAAAGGACAAAAAAAAATTTGTTCAGGTTATCCACAACATGTCCTTGAACAAAATGCCTCAGCAGTTTGTATAAACATAAAAGAGGTTACTACAAATCAGAGCCAAGATTTCAGACAGGGTCTATTGCTGAAAAGATATCCTCAACAACTCAATAAAGTAGACAAATTGATGGATTTCTGAAGCAATAAAATGTGGAAACATGCAGTAAGTTAACTGTTCGATGGCACAACATTTCATAGCACACATTACAGTAATACAGGTATTTAAAATCTGAACTGGGTAATATCAGAGTCTCAGACAATGTTTTTAAACAGGTATTCCAAAATCTTTTCAGTAACACTTGACCCAAATATCCATTCCTAAGCTTGTATCATTACTTAAAAATTTAACATTGGATAATTTTTTCTTAGAAATTGAGTTCACTATTTGTGATTGACAGAAGAAAGTTTGAAAGACATTTAGGTTTTCTCACGTATTATGCACGTACATATATCAGTTATTGGAGTAATCAGCAGCAAACTGGAAATACACAGTTTTGGGGGCTCCCGTAGCGTTGTAGGAACAGGAGAGTTATTGCTCACCAACAATAAATATGGCAGTAAATGATGAGTACAGCATCGCTTCTTGTATTTTTATGTGTATTTGATATCTATTTGGAGTCTAAAACTGACAGATAAATACTTATCAGTGATTTAAGGAACACAAAAAAACATTGTGTTCTATTCAGTTTGACATCCTGTGTAACAAAGGTCTTCACTCTGAGAAAAATACATATTGGAGATACGAGTAGCAGAGAGTATGGACTTACTACATGGTGACAGAAGGCTTCGGAAGGACAGAAATGTGAAAGAATATTATATTAGCATGTGATGTATACTATGGATACACAGATTTTCAAAGTTATTAATGCACTGTTGCACTGCCATGGTCATAGCTGGTGGTAATCAATGCAAATCTTATTAGCCAGAGGAAGTCTTGTGATAGTTTTGTCCCTGGGAAAAAAGAACTACTTATACCCACAGGCCTGACCTATAGTGAAGGTAAAGGATATAGAGAGACAACTGAATTCTCCGGTCACAGGATGAATTCACGCCATTCCAGAACTGACCTGAAGAAAGGACGTAATGAAACAGCCTGACTAACCTGCATCTGCATTAAGGATCTGATTGGGATGATGGAATAAACCATACCTACTTTGTTGTATTGGGCTTTATGAGACAAAAGAAGCCTGCAGGAGTAGAACTGTAATACAGTTCATAAACCTGCTGAGCATAATCACAGTGAGTTACAAATGGATTAAGGATCAAATCAGTGGTCTGAAGGGAAATGAATATAACGTCTCACTTGAAAAAGATTACTACCAACTTGACATTCAGTATTTGTTCTGAGAAAGCCTGAATGATCAGCGGTATCATTAATCTGATAGCTATGGCACAAATATATTATGGCATTGCGTAAAACAACAAATCTGCATCAGATAATGAGAGAACCCTTGGAAGGTTATTTGGGTACTACAGAAACATTTTTCCTACAATGTTTTTCCATTTGAGTGTACTTCTATGAAATTATAATAATTAGGGTCAGATATTTTGCTACAAATTTGAAATTAGATCTCCTTTATGTAATTTGCAAAGTCAGATTCTGGGTATTAGTTTTCACCAAGTGCCAGACAGAATTAGTGCATTCTGACAAATGAAACAAAGAAATACTGTACTCAGAGTTCTCTAAAACTAACTGGAGAAACCACAGGGTTTGCTGCATCAATGAACTGGTACATTTGTATGCCTTTTTTTTTTTATTTACCTCCTCCACCACACTCCATTTTGAGTGAGGCAAGCAAATGAACACTCCTTGAAGGAGGACTGAGTTCATGACTGTCACAAAACACTGGAAGTCAGCATGATAATGAGCCAATTTGTGTGGAAATGAACTCATTAATGTTAATGTTTTGCTGACTCCCAACTGATTCATGAACTGCTTAACAAAATTCAAAACAGAAGAAAGAGGGGAAGTTCATGAATTTTGGAAGTGCTGAGTGAAAAAACAAACATATCTCTTCCTCATTCATATTCCAAAATTAGTGATCTACCCTGTGCTCTGATAATCCAGTCCCAGAATATACTCTGGGGAACATTAGTTCATACAGAAGATCTCATAGTTGAATTGTAGAAATTCCCATTAGGTGGAAAAGAAAGTATTGATTGTTTCTAATTTTTAATGTTTTCCTAACAAAACACTTCTTTACTTTCAGATAAATAACCTTTCCAACCTGAAGAAAATAGGACTTTTTATGTAAGAAATCTCAAGAACAATTCTGCAAGATATTGATTCTCATATAATACTTCAGATATATGCACAAATCTGTCCTTCATGCAAATGTTTTTACCAAGGCCATTTCCTGGTAGGGTTTATCAATATCACAAGTAATTTCTACATCCAACCCACATATTTTGACTTCACCAAACTTTTTCCCTTAAAATAAACCCACAAAAAAACAGGGAACAGCTGAGGTCTGCAACAAAGGTAATACATGAAGTTTTGTTATCTCAGAGGAGTATTCAGAGTTTTATCACCATGAGCTGCAAAAAGTTTAGAAAACTTCCACTGCAAAGCATATTGGAAGAGCAGAAGTTCACAAGGGGTGTGCAATTCAGATAAACATCTCAATTCTTAACTCAGAAAGATTAGGCTAGAAATCTTGTTCTCGTGTGCTTGAATAAGTAAGTGCAGAACTGCATCACATGAAGTTACAACTACTTTATGAAGATTAGATTTTTTTTTTTAGGAATTATGGAGAGAAATTTTCATTGAGTTCATTTTTAAAGATTGCTATTNATCAAAGTTTTAGGAAATCATTCTTCTTGATGATACAAATTACTTCAGTCAAAATTGCATTAACATTTATTGTTATAGTACCATGGTCAATACAATTGTATTTCTTTGCTACCGAGCTACACATCCAGCAAGAAACAGAGACAAACTAATTTAACAAAAATATATATGTCTTTTATTTCCTAACCAATAATCAAGATTTATAATAATAATTTTCTCAATGTGACAGCTATACAGTGGTACTACACTTTACACAATCTACTCAAATTAATAATTTTTCCTGCTTTTTTTTTTCTTTTTTCTTTTTGTTTTTATTAAATTGAAATAACCTTGAGCGGATCAAAAGGCTTTGGCTTCATATGTGAAGTAGGAAATGTAGAAGCATGATCACCTCCTAGCCTAATACCTAACATTACCTCACAGTCCTTTATCTTTTTGCTAAGGTAAAATATCACAACTTATTTTCTTTTTCAGTTCAGCTTAGAAATTCCAAAATTTTCAACTTGCTGATGGTCTGAATGAAGATCAAACAGTGTAGTTAGAGGAAGTAAATGGCAGTGATATAATTATGTATAATTTCATGTATTTTGTCTGTGATTTCTGCAGGCTAGTTTTTAATGATTGGTACAACACTGAGCTCTTGTGCTGCTGAAAAGTCACTCCAGAAAAAGTTTTGACCCTGCAGCATAGCTCAGAGATAACAGAGCTAATTTTAAGCAAGTTGTACTATAAACTGGATAAAGCAGCACATCCAGAGCTCCATAAAGGATGTTATTTTCATTACTAAAACAAGTTCATGTTAATCCAATGGAGGTATCTCTATACTACTATATTTTATTTACATACCTCAGAGCTATTTGAATCATACTTACCCCTTTTCTTCCTCCTCACTCTAGAAGTGTAATCAAATGGCAACTACATTTGCACCAATCAACACTACCCATTGAGCCCATGACCTGCTCCCAAGATCCCTGATTTTAAGTGGCAGCGGCAGACCCAACAACAAGCAGCTTGCAAATCACATTAATTGTACTGATGACTTACAGCAAGTCCTTGCCTCTGGACCCCCAAAGACTTTTTCCTGGCACTTGGGTTTCCCCGTATGTTGCATCATGTGACAGAAGATGAGCAGTGGGAAAAGGTCTAGTTAGAAGTGTGTTGCTGCAGACAGAACAGTGAGCATAGTTTGCATTCTATTCCCTGCCCACCTCTTTTTTTAAGGAGAGGAGGTTTTTGGGAACAGCAGCAATCTGATAATTTTTGACAGCAAAAACATCTGCCAGACCAGAGAGTTGCAAAGGGTCACTTGCATGCAGAAAAGAGTTTACTTGTGAGCAAATTACCATCAAGAAATACTGTCTTCCCTAAAGAGCTCTCATTGTAATTCTACCTGTCAATACCAGATGAATATCTGATCGCACACTTTATTCACTCAGCAACAGTCAGGTAATGATCAGTAGCTTTAAGTTATTTCTTCAAGTGCTATTTACATGCTGTCTGCCATTCAGCCTTCGCAGCACAGAGTGGGTGAAAAAAGGTTAGGTGTCATTTCTGGGAGCCTCTGAAGACTACTGCACTTCAATGGAGATTCACCTGCACATAGAGCAGTTGATCTACAGAAGCATATTTTGCACAGATGGAACACATTATAATATAAAGTGTTATTTCAGTGATCAGTTTCTCCGTTGTGCAGAGAAGCATGTTCCAGATAAGCTTCAAAAACACATACTTTAGCACCAGAGCAGATATAGCAGTTTATGCAGGTGGATAAAAGAACTATAATCTTGTTAGGAGGAGTTATATCATAGATGGAATTTCTTTGAGTATTTAGGCCTTTATTTATAACTTTCATAAATCACCTGAGCAGACAATTCATCTTTCAAAAGCTTAAACTTGCTGACAAAACAAAATTGCATATAGTGAAAAAAAGTAGAACCAAGAGTTAAATAAGCAGTTCCCGCTATAGAAGGAGAAAAAACTGGGTTATTATGTGCACCATCTGAGTAATATCATATTAAAATAATATTGAGACATCTACAGAAGGAAAAAGAAAATCACTGATTGCTTAAAAAGAGAAAATAATTGGTATAAGGTTAAAGCAGAAGCACTATGTGCTATGCATGACCATTCTGCTCTGTAACTTCATTATGAAACATTGAAGTATTGATGCAACTTAAGCTCTTATTCAGAGGACACTGATAAAGATTTTCAGTGTCTGACAGAAAAGAGGTTTAACTTTTTCTAAAGTTAAAAACCTGCAGTTTATAATAATTGTTATAATTTTGTTAATACTGAATCACTTTAAAAACTCAAAACAGTATGTAGACCAAAAGGTTATTTCGCCTTTTCTTTCCCTTTTCCCCACATCACACACTCCCCAACAGAGTTGGTGGTGAATCAAATTCAATGTCACAGGAAAGTTGCCCAAGTATGTGTGCATTTGACTCTGTCTCAGGCTCCAGCCTCCTACTGATCACTGCACAGAGAAGTATTCAAGGAAGCTAGTGAAGCTTTAGTTAGGTTCATCTGTCTGCCTAGAGACATTTTCAAGATATATTCAAAAGCCTGTTGTGTGACGAAGGGAGAATGCAATACACGGCAGTATGATGCAGGTGTAACACAACTTTGTGACTTGAATTGTGTTGGGAAAGAGGATAAAAATAATTTTTGTGACTACCATGAACATACAAAAGTTATCACAGACAGAACAGCTGGAACAGTTTTGTCTCTGTCCCTTTTATCTGCTGGCAAAGGACAAACATCTGTCTGTCTGACAGAGAGCATTGTCAAAAGAAAAATCCAGAAAAAAACCCTCAGATTCACCAAGCAAATAATTATTTTTATCTTAAACCATTTCTCTACCTATATGTAAAATCATTCAGATACTCTTTCTCTTTTAAATACTTTTTATCCTTCTGAGCCAAATGTAAAATTATTTAACCAAATTACTTAAGAAATAGAAAAACTAACAAATAAATAAATCACACACACCCCACCCGTCTCTAGTGTTTTCAGAAATACAGGAACAAAGCTAGATTTTGAAAGTATCAGGAAATGACATTCCATCCACATACCGTGTAGCCTTCTGAAACTGCTCTATAACTCCAGTGATTTGACAGGAAAAAAATGCTGCCACCACCCTTTACTGAAACATTTAATTAAACATTTTTTTTTCTACTTAGAAAGGTCACTCATCATGCTCTCTTTGTCAAAGCAGTCATTTTCTTTGCCTTGTATCTGATTAATTTAAATTTGGCAAATACAATTTTTGAATGACAGCCCTTAGCACATTTTGAAACTATGGATGATAATGGACAATCATATTGCCTCTCTAAGAATTTTCCTATATAGAAAAGATCGTTTGCAGGAATCTAGGGTCTGAACTTATAGCACAGTCATCACTTCTTATTAACTTCACCTGCAAACACTCAGTGCTCCATACCCATGGGGTATTATGCCATACTTTGCAAGTGGAGTAAATGGCCTCACGAAAAAGACACTTGTAGTAGGTAGCAGAATTTTTCAGACAGGCAGTCGGTATTGAGTACTGAGAGCACTGTAAATTTATGCTCTAATTTATATTCATTAATTTTCACTAACTTCTCTGCATAGGCAAACCTCAATATTTCAAATCAAAGAAATATACAAAACATTTTATGGTGACCACTGTTTTCACTTCATTGATTACATTATGTATACACACTGAGGCTGATTTTCCTTCCTGCACAATCAAAACTGAACAGAGCCTATTTCAGGGTTTCTCTAAAAGTGTGATATTGCTGTTTCTTATGAATGCACAAGCATTTCAACCTGCTTTTCCAGATAAAACCTTACTTCAACAAGCCACGGAGCAGGTGAAGAGGGGGTATAAATGGTAGGCACAGAGGAGCCAGTCTAAAATGGGGGGGTGAAGAGTTTATCAAAATGTGACTCTTTCCAAAATCTAATTTTTATTCCCAAATACTCCTGAGTCCCAAATCTGGACTGAAACCAACAGAGCTGAAGAAACCTGTCCTGTAGTCATGAGGCCTTCAACAGAGGAAAACAACGTTACTTCGAATATGTAATCCAAGAGGTGTCTTTGGGGACACCAAGCCTGGAAGTATAAACTGGAAGAGGAGGTACAGACTGCAGCAGACAGTATCCCAACCTAGACAGTAGCTCTCTGGGGTGGGAGGCAGATGAGACAGCCTCAGCAGCTAAAAAGCATTAGGACCACTGATGCAATCCAATGAATAAGAAAGAGGACAATGACATATAGATATGAAAATTAGTATCATAGAATGATATGAAATGTATGCAGCTGCTGAGTATGATGTGGATGCCAAGTATGATCACAAGTAAATGTAATAAGAAAGAGCAGATATTCAAAACCAAATGGGAATTAACCCATTAGAACAGAAATTCTTGTGTAAATTCAGAGGCGACATTTTAATGGAAGCTTGAAGTTTCTCCAAACGACTCCTCTATATGAACAGATTTAGTGGAAGAGGTTTCAGGTCCAGACCCTTCTTTCTTTGTGTTAGTTGCTATTATAAAAATTACTTTAATTTGTAAAAGGTTACTCCATATAATCTTATTTTATCTTGATCTAAGTAAGGTTAAAATGCTGTCTATTCACTGCTTTGGAACTAGGCTATTTCTGGTGACTTTTAGCTGCAGAAAAGCCCACCTCATCTTTTTCTCACACCCACATTTCTCTAATGATTATTATATGTTCTTTCTTATGTCATCTTATGACAAGTACTACTCTCAGGTCTCTTCAAAGAGATGGAATCAAATGATCAATCCTCTGCCTGTTTCCAGACTTGCTGAGAGCACAGAGTGAGTATGGGTACAGAGAAAGGTTTATCTGTTATCCAGAGGTCTGTTAAGTCTGTTTTGAAGTTTATGGATAAATGAATACGTGGACTGTTTTGTTTCTTGAGAAAGGATCATTCTCTATCTGAACAGTAACTGTTTATGTGATCTGAAATTGTCAGTGATTCAGTATTTTTGTTTGTTATTTTACAGCTTAACATCAGACCTAAACTAAAGCATGGTCCAATGTTCATCTGCAGACGTTTGAAGAGACGTTAGCTAAGTATATTAGCATGGAGATGAATAAATGGAGAATATTGGTTTCTAAGCATAGTTTGAGAAGATGAGGTAAGTTTTCACTGCTAAAATGATATATGTAATAAAATATAACTAATTTTCTGTGTAATAAAGTGAATGCTTTGTAAAGAAACCTAGGCATATGTCTATAATAATAACAATAATACTTATCATTTATAGTGTTCTGTATTTGTACATAGCTCACCAAACACTTGATCTCACAACACATTTGTGATGAAGGTATATATTTTTCCATTTTTAAACAGGGAGAATGAAATACAATATTCAGAAGGATGTAGTCAGTTTAAAAAAAAAAATCAGCTGAATTACTTTTATCTTCTACTACTGTTTGTATCCTCAATGTCATTAAGGTAAAGTTACTAGTCTTCTTTCAAATGAGAATACTCAGGTTGAGCTCTTCTGAAGATAGGTGCATCAGCTTATTTGAAGCACTGTATTTAAGAAAAAATTACTGTTTCCTTTATATAACTTATCAGGGAAGAAGAAAACTATAAACCATTTGAAAATGTTACTCCAAAGTTACAAAATTAATTGATGGACTTGTGGAAAGACATGTTATTTAAAACTACTTTTAGCATCCTAATATATTTTCTGCACTGAAGATTTTAGGTTTCTTCCAGATGAACCAGGGTATTGTAACATTTGTTTTCAGATTAATACAATGGGTATAATATTATAGGTCATGTCCTGGTTTTGGCTGGGATAGAGTTAATTTTCTTCCTAGTAGCTGGCATAGTGCTGTTTTGGATTTAATATGACAATAATGTTGCTAAGTAGTGCTTACCCTAGTCAAGGACTTTCTTTTTCAGCTTCCCATGCTCTGCCAGGTGCACAAGAAGCTGGGAGGGGACACAGCCAAGATAGTTGATCCAAACTGACCAAAGGGCTATTCCATACCATATGACATAAAGCTCAGTATATAAACTGGGGGGAGTTGGCCGGGGGGCAGCGATCGCTGCTCGGGGACTGGCTGGGCATTGGTCAGCGGGTGGTGAGCGGTTGCATCACTTGTTTTTTTTTCCCTGGGTTTTGTTTCTTTCTCTCTCGTTCTCCTTTTCATTGCAATTTTTATTATTATTATTATTATTATAATATTTCAATTATTAAAGTGTTCTTATCTCAACCCATGAGTTTTCTTACTTTTGCCCTTCCAATTCTCTCCTGCATCCCACTGAGGGGGGAGAGTGAGCGAGCGGCTGTGTGGTGCTTGGTTCCCGGCAGGGGCTAAACTATGACACTCATATTCACATGATGCTCCTGTAAATACTGATGAATAGGGATCTTATGTTCTACAGGCAGTGAGAAAGGAAATGCATACATGTATACATTTGACTAACATACTATTAGCTGGTGTAGTATCAATTGTAATCAAGAAAAAAGTATGAGCACAATATAATAATATAAGCTGCAGCGAGTTGGCCAGAGGGGCAACGATTGCTGCTCAGGGACTGGCTGCGTGTTGGTTGGCGGGTGGTGAGCGGCTGCATCACTTGTTTTCTTTTTCCCTGTGTTTTGTTTCTCTCTCTCATTGTTGTCTTTTTCATTACAATTTTTATTAATATTATTATTATTGTTGTTGTTACTTTATTTCAATTTTTAAATTGTTCTTATCTCAATCCACCAGTTTTCTTACTTTTGCCCTTCTGATTCTCTCCCCACCCGACCAGGGAGCGGTGGGGGGATGAGTGAGCGACTGTGTGGTGTTTGATTGCCAACAGGGGCTAAACCACAACAATATGATGTGTTTAAGTGGCTAAGAAAACACAGCAACTTTGTATTTTCATTTCTCATTTTTACTTGTGTTAGTGTTTCCTATCCTAAAACAATAGCCCATTTGCAGATCACCAAGCCAATTCATTCACCTGTGGGCCCGCTCCTTGCTCTTCTCAAATGCAGCCGGATGCCCAGCAGCCTACCAGTTGTAGGTAGGCACAACACAGCTGATCTGGTGACACATAGCAAAGCTAGCACTGCAGGGAAGGACCAGATCTACTGCACACACCCAAATCAACAGCAACATATGCACAGTCCTGACAGGATAGTCAAACTATGGGGAGAGGTTCAGTAACGTGACAGCCTGAAATACTGGGGACTTGCAGGACGCACAATCAGGTATGCAATAATGAGTTCAGCTGCCTTTTTTATAGGAATCTTACAACTCTAATTGTTGGGTTGATTCTTATTTCTTCTGGTTTATCTCACTCGACTAGGTAGCAGTTGAGCTGCTCTCCTTGTCTTTGAGTATCAAGTGACATATTTCTATATATTTTATTTTAAATTAAAATAATATCTTTGCCTTGCTACATTTTGCCAAATTAGCTCATCTGTCCAATTCCAGATAAAGCCAGTAAAAAGGCAGACACTGCATTCTTGCAGGTAAAGCTCAAGAGAATTTACATGTATTTCCCATTACTGTCAACTTCTGTTATGTACAGAAGAAACTATAATCCTGGAGGCATAAAAACCCAGAAAATTGCAGCAGTAATATGTGCAATGTGAAAGAGACCCAGTAGGAGTAAGGGAGCTTTCTTATAATTCTTATTCCTTGCTTAAGAAAGTATTTGTGTACTGGTATGAAAAACAGTCAGGTGTCTTTGCAGATCAATTCTTTTATGATCTTTTAAAACCTTCTAGTATTTTTTATTTTAGGATCAGGAAGCTGACAAGCTACATTTGTTCCTGAGTTTATAAATAGGAGGTTATATTTTAGTAAAAAAATGAACATTCTTCCTCTTTAAATAATTATTACTCACATTACTCAGGCTTGGTTGTGCCATTTGAAACACTAATTAGTGGTTAAATGCAGTAGCAGAAAATACATTCCATTGAGAGAAACAATGTTAATACAAATCATAACAATGACATTACAGGAAGTTTATTTTCTCTGTTACATTGAAGTCCATGTATAGTAATGTCAATATAAATATTTAGTAGAATACCTTTTGTAGCAGTCACAGTTATGCTGTTCCTTTTAGGAGGATTATAGATGTTGAATAAAATTTATATATTTACCTGTATGGAGTACAATAAATATGGAACTTTGCTTAAGAAAAAAACAGAAACAAAAGAAATCAAAAAAGAAACCCCTAAAAAGCTATTGATAAACAAGGTGTCAAGAATCTGGAATTCTGAATCTGGCCTATTGACTGAGCCTGGTGATCTTCTTTCATCTATATCTGGTGATTTCCATACCACAACTACAAGTAATATTTTCTGTAGCAATTTCCCTTTTCTGCCTGTATGTGCATGTTTAGGAGGAGGGTTAGAGGAATCTTCTTACAGGTATTCTACTGTATGGCTAAGTTATTTATAAATGAATTTCATTTTGATGCTGTAAAGGAGACATGGCTGATATTGCCCTTCTAATTTTTTCATATTCTTAAAAAAGGTGGCTAAAGAATGAAATTTATTTCCTCAAGAAAATTCTGAAATTTTATGTTATAAAATGACCTTGAATTTTTACCAAATGTTGAAAGAAAATTTCTTTAAAATACTGATTTAAAACATGATCTCGTTAGGTATTTGTTTCAATACTGTTAAAAGCATAAGCCAAATGCTGAAATTAGAAAAATGCTGAAATTAGAAAAAACTAAGAGAAAAGCTCTATTGTGACATTTGTTTCAAATATTAGCTTTTCTTCATAGGGTGTTTCCAAGGCTTTGATCCTCTTCTTTTTGGAAGAGTGAGTGAACTTATCTCTTGTTATCCGGAATGTTTTTCTTCATTATCTCCTTTCTTTTCTGTTCTCTCTCTTTTCTCCATGCTAATTTCCTTGGCTATGGCACAATCCCTGTGAACCTGGGATTGCCCTTCCACCTTTGCCTCAAGACTTGCCTGACTTATTCTCAAGATAGAATATTAAGTATGCAAGAGAGTGAACTTATCCATCATGAATAATTTCCATGGGCTTCCCCAATGACAACTGAAATTCCCTGCTGATACAGTATCAATCAACTCATCTCTGCACAGTAACCAGTCACATCCCAAATTCCAAACCAGGTTTTATTTTATCCCCCAGATTTGTATGAGAACTCTTACCTTGAGGGCATTACAGCTTCAGTCCTGGATTTCACCAGTGGTACCAGTGCCATCACCATTCTTCCAGCCTCTGGGCCATGACCCACAGGGAAGTACTTTTGAGATACCTTTTTTATGTGAAAGCAGTGGCAGCTGAAATAGCAACAATGAAAGAGGTCATTGCCCAGCAGGCTGGTGTTACAAAACAACCTCCTTTCAAATGCACCAAGATATACCTTGAAGCAATGGTATCCGCCCAGCAGAAAGCCATGGCCTCTCTAAGTTCTGGACCCACCACGACAGACGCAGCTTCCCAGACAAAGCTCTGGTGGGAACATGCCGCCACCCAGGTGTCAGGCTGCAGGGTGTGCCCTGCTCTTACACCAGTACTGTACGGCAGCAGTGAGCACATCTGTGGGAGGTGTGCCCAGGTAGAAGAACTCCTCAGCCTAGTGTCAGAGCTCCGGGAGGAGGTGAGTAGGTTGAGGAGTATCAGGGAGTGTAGGAGACTGAGAGAGACTACTGGAACTGCACCCTGCCATACCTGGGACAGATCTGTCAGGCAGACAGGACACATGATATGGAGGACTCCCTATCCTCTCTCCACCTGGCTGAACACAGTGACTTAAGGGATAGGGGGCAATGGCAACAAGTTCCTGCCCCGCACAGCAGGTGCATCTCCTCTGTCACCACCCCGGTTCCCAGGTGCCCTTGCATAATAAGTACCAGGCTCTGCAAGTGGAACCAAACAATGACAAGGATGATGGTTCATCTAGGTTGGAGGTGTCACCAA
>VYZW01030860.1:178-23146 GCA_013401315.1 Balaeniceps rex | reverse complement strand
GAAGAAAATTAACTCTATCCCAGCCCAAACCAGCACAGTTGTTGAGGAGGGGAAGTGAGAGAGCAACTCTGTGGACATCTGGCAGCCAGCCATGGTCAACCCACCACAGTCACATTTGTGAGGGCTCATCTGGAGTACCACATCCAGTTTTGCACAGCGTCCCCACCCCACCGTACAAAAAAGACATCAGGAAACTGGCAAGAGTCTGGTGGAGAGCCACAAAGATTGTCCAGGGCTGGAGCACTTGATATACGAGGGGAGAATGAGAAACCTGGGGTTGCTTAGCCTCAAGGAGAGAAGGTAAGGGGGACCTGAGGGCCGTCTTCAGCCACCTTCTGTCACTAGAGAAGACAGAGCCGACTCGTCTTGGAGGTGTGCAGTGAAAGGGCAGGAGGCACAAGGTGTAGCAAAGGAAATTCTGGCTGGATAGAAGAAAAATATTTCACTACACAAGTGGCTAAGCACTGGTATGGGTGGCCAGGGAGGTTGTGGGATCTCTTTCCTAGGGAATATTCCAGACTTAACTCACTAAAGCTGTGAACACCCTGGGCTACCTTTGAGGAAGGCTTGGACGTTCAACTTAAGCTATTCTATTATTTTGTTAGAATGACCATGAGCAGCATCACCTTCAGCTCAGAATGGAAAGCAAAAGCTCCCTTCTCTGACTTACTGGCTTACAAAGCAACACAAGCGACCTGCCAAGGGGTTGGAAAATGAAAGAAATAACCTTTGTGGTAATATTTTTTTTTAAATTATGAATTTTACGCTCCTCTCTTCCCTCCCTCTTGTCGGGGGTAGCTCAAGGCACATTGCCACAGAGGTTTAGATGGTTCCTGATAGACCTGAGAAATTATAATCTTTAAAAATTTTTATTTCTTTATAACATAAGACTGACTTTGGAACCTGCCATGATTGTATACATGAAACCAATGGTGTGCTTACATGGAGGGACTGGCATGGGGACACCTGAGGACGGAGACTTTCTGGAATAGCTCTGGCAGGTGAAGCCGGGCAGAGGCACTGTCACCGGTCACAGTCCATCCATATCACCTCTCCGAGAAGGGACTTCACTGCTCTAACCCTGGACTGCTTCATGAGGTTGTCTGGAGAAAGACGTTGCCATTTCAGCCCGGAAGGGAGCCTGTGTCATCCCTCATGTATACGTCTTGACCAGCAGCTTAGAACTCGTGAACGGGATTTTCTTATGCCATGGCTGGTGCTTGTGAATCTCTTTCCATTTGTCTACAAGACCTATAAACTTTACTGAGTTCGTTTTCTTTAAAGCTCCAGAAGCCATATCATTACAGCTGATTTTTCACTTCAAAAGTTAATTTTGAGTCTTCTTGTTTTCTGAGGATGACCTGAGAATATAAACGATGATTGTTAAAATTGAATGAGGTATTGTATAATTGAAATAAAAGCAAGAAGTAACTTTTACACTATTGGGGGATTTGCTTTTTAAAATACTGATGGTGCAGTTCATTCACTGCTCAGAGACAGAGAAATAACTATCATCACTGCAGGAAACCAAAGAGATGATCTAGACAGAATACATTTTTTGGTTCCAAATTCATCAACAATGGTATTCATTGGAGGTTGGAAGCCAGAAAAAAAAAAAACAACCGAGCGTGACATGAAAGAGGTTGTCTTGGACACAGAGCTTTCCGGGGGCCAGCTTGTAAAATTTGAAGAGGAACTTGGTGTGTTTAGAGAAACAAGAATCAGTTTACAGTTCTGTATTAATTTATAATTAATACAGGTGCTGTCATGGGAATTCACCTAACCCATAAAGTTGATTTTCTACCCTAATGAAATAACCCCAATAGATCCCAAACTTTCATCATCTGTTCAGGCTGATGTGGAAATACTCCCACATCTGAATATATTTAATGGGACGGATGTATTCTAGCCCAAAGAAGGGGCAAAGCTCATGGCTCTTCCTGTCCTGCCGTGCCATACAAATAGCAGGACTTCACCTGAAGCTACTTGCAGTGATTCCTGCATGCCTGTATGTCCCCAAACAAGAGTTTGGCGGATATCTAATCACCAATGGATTCACCAGAAGTCACCACTCTACCCGGTCAAAAGCTTTTTCTCCTCCTTTCCCTCCCTTCCCGCTTGGATATCCTAATGAACGAGGTTTGGTGTCTGACTGTATTGGAAATATTGCATCTGACATGTTCTGGACGTTATTATCTGTCCCAGGGCAGCCAGGTAAAAGCTCTGAGGATAAGTTTTTACTGTTACACAGCAGACTGGTGGTGTTCTGGCCAGTACATTGAAACTGCACGTTTAGACAGAAGCTGGCTTCTAATCTAGAGTATCTCGGACACACATCTTTAGGACTAACTCAATTTTTTAGTCCTTAAAAGCAAAGGAAGCTAGTCTCTGAGAAGCGATTAAAAATTTACCAATCAATCCAGTAGCCTTGGTTCCCTGCAGGTACTTTGTTCAGTTAGATGGGAGCTGAGCGGAGCCGCTTGTTTTCTCTGCGGCGCAGTTCTTGCCACAGCAGGGTGACCATTCCCAAGCAGTATTTTCTGTACAGTTTTTATTGCGAGAGAATGCCAGCTGGGCTTCTGGGAAATTCAGGTTCCTTCAGATCTGGGCAATTCTTGTTAAGCCTTTCAAGCTCTCTTTGAATTGGCAAAGTGCTCCAGCCTCTGTTAGCGGTGAGGTAGATCTTTGCCTTTTTCATTTATAAGAAGCTAAACTAAAAATTTCTCTAAGGTTTTTTCATAGTCATAACTTTTTCCTCGTGTTAAATTCAAGCATGTTGAGTGAGGTGTAACTCAGCTTCCTCTAAATTACAAACCAGACCCATGGACTTCACACGAGCGTCAGTTTTGATGCAGTCTGTGGGGAAAACCAGTTCAACCGACTCTCTCCTTATCCTGCCCGTTCGTATGGCATCGTTTGGGTTTGATTTTGAGTTCACCACGTGTCTGATGAAAGCAGACACTTGTGTGCGGCACTGACAACCCGTTTATTTATCAAACGCTAGTCCAGTCTTCTCTTCAAGAGGATTACTTGGCTTGTTGGTATGACACCTCAGTTGGAAAAGAAGCCAGACAGATGCATCCTCTGCCAGACAATATGGATATCGCCAACACTTGCTCGTGTCAAACTTGATGCCACTGAGATATCACGAGATGGCAAATTTAGCGGACTAACGTAACTGATGCCCTAATACATCTGGAGTCTTGTAACACTTGTGACAGCACTAAATGATGCTGAATTAAAGAGTTTACCACCTGCTCCCTATTCAATCCGTGCTACATTAATTATAAACTGGTTTACATATGTATGTAAACTATTCTCAGTGCTATTTTTAGTGGTGAGCCATCAAAGGTGTGCATGTCCTACAAAGGCTGGGTTCCACCTCTATGGCGATGCATACCAAATGAGTATTTTCAGCCATGTAAAGCAAATTTGCAAGTATAAAGCCATAAGACTGCCTAAATTCACTGCCAGTTGTACAGCTTCAAAAAGTAAAGCTGGTGTTAGGCGTAGTAAAACCTTATTTTCATTAAAACAGGGCTTCATGGGGGTTCGCAAGAATTTTGCATTCCACTTTTCTGATTTCTAGACATGAAACAAATTAATGCTTGATATTCTATTAGAGGTCCGCCAAATCTTAGCTAATATTGCTGATTTTAAGAGAGGGGGGTTTTGTACAATTACAACCAAATGACAAAGAATTAAAATTCAAAACTCACCCAGAGTTTGAAACACCGAAGTGCTGTTTGAGGATCCGTTACCATCATGTTTATAACTGGTGGTCGTTTTGTTGTTTTAAAACAGGTGAACGGCTCATTAAAAACTCAATTAATTTAAAGAGTAATATTTTCTAAGGAGACCAAATGTAGAAAGTTTCATGATTAAAGAAGAATAGTTGAGTAAGAAAGAAGAGAGGGGTAAGTTACGATTTTGACAGGACAATTCAGAACATGAGGGGAATAAATCTTGCACAAAAGCTGCGTTTTCTGCCTTGGAGTACACACTCCGCTGCCTCCCACCAGTGGATACCACACATAGGAGGGTAATTATTGTTCCTGCTAATTAACCCAATCAAATATTCAAGAAGCAAACTACTTAGAATTCTAAATCTCATTTATAAAAGTGATATATTGCTCATCAGTGTAATATAACAAAAGACATTAGGATACAGATTTCTGTGTTCTTGGAGTCTGGATCTGGGAAAGGATTTAGATTTAACTCATAGAATCAGAGAATCACAGAATCATTTGGTTGGAAAAGCCCTTTAAGATCATCCAGTCCAACCGTCCCTGTCCACCACTAAACCATGTCCCTAAGCGCCTCGTCTGCCCGGCTTTTAAATACCTCCAGGGATGGGGACTCCACCACTTCCCTGGGCAGCCTGTTCCAGTGCTTGACAACCCTCTCCGTGAAGAAGTTTTTCCCAATATCCAATCTAAACCTCCCCTGGCACAACTTGAGGCCATTGCCTCTCGTCCCATCACTTGTTACTTGGGAGAAGAGACCGACCCCCACCTCCCTGCACCCTCCTCTCAGGCAGTTGTAGAGGGCGATGAGGTCTCCCCTCAGCCTCCTCTTCTCCAGGCTGAACAACCCCAGCTCCCTCAGCCGCTCCTCACAGCACTTGTGCTCCAGACCCTTCCCCAGCTTCGTTGCCCTTCTCTGGACACGCTCCAGCACCTCCATGTCCTTCTTGGAGTGAGGGGCCCAAAACTGAACCCAGCGCTCGAGGTGCGGCCTCACCAGTGCCCAGCACAGGGGCACCATCACTGCCCTGCTCCTGCTGGCCACACCATTCCTGATACAAGCCAGGGTGCCGTTGGCCTTCTTGGCCACCTGGGCACACTGCTGGAACTCAGACACCACAATTTTTAGATGTAAAAACTCAGAAGTTTTTGTATCTAAGTTTAATACTCAAAACTTCTCCCATCAGCAGAAGCTGGAGAAATTACCGCTTAGTTCTCCAAGAAAACCCAACCAGTCTAGAAACCAGCTATTTCTCCCCTAAACATCCATCCAAACCAAGACAGTGTTGTCTGGGGAACAGGCAGGTTGTTCTTCACGCTCCTCAGCCTGTGAAGGTTCAAACGGACAGCACACAGAGGAACTCGGTCCTTAACTTGCAGCCAGGCTTAGCTGAAGCTGTGACCCCGGGCATGCTTTGAAACTGAAGCGCATTGGGCTTGTAGTGAATAAGTCTCTTCCAAAAAGCATCGTCCATAGGAAGCATGGGCAGGTGACTCCAAGTTCAGGGTCAGCACCAGGCTTGCATCAAACGTCTCCCTGATGGTTCTTTGCTGCACAGTCCTCAGCCAGCTGGGACTCTTTGCAGTTATTGCTTTGCTGAAGTGAAGGTGTGGAACACAAATGCTTCAGCGCTGAAAACGCAAGACTTGTAGGGTCCATCGCAGCAGCACTTCCCAGGCAGGATTTGCTCTCACCATGCCTTGGAGATGACCTTATAGAGGTGAGGCATGGAACTGCCCTCTGCTGTTACTCCTGACAAAGACCCACCCATCACCATCCAGGGACGAGTCCTCCAGGATAAGGTTATAGAGTGGCTCCTGTTTCCAGCTAGTGATTCCAGCCCTTCAAGCCAACCAACGAAGTTGGTTGAACTGGTGAACACAATTAGCAGCGAAGGTTTCTTCAACAGCAAGGAAGGAAGGTGTGGCCTCAACTCCACTGTTGTCAAAACGCTAAAGCAGCTCTGAAAACTCTGCATCTGGTTGGGCAAGGTCCCCCCTGAAGCAGAAGTCACGGCAGGCAGGTAACCTAATTTGGCCTCCTCCCTATGGCATGATTCACCACAGCGTAAGTGCCTGTTTCTGTCAACTGTGACACAAACCAAAGGAAATGAGATCAGAAGAGACACCAAAAGCCCTAATTCACAATCCTCAAAACAAACTTAAAAAGATAAGCCTCATAAAGAAAGAAGAATGAGGAAAAATATCACCTGGACATACAGAGCAGCTTTCTGCATGTTGGAGAGGAGCGAGGGAGCCAAGGGAGGGGCAAGAGTGGCAAAAAAAAATTGAAGCAAGATCAATCATCATCAAGCACCTCTCCCTACTGTAGCAAATGCCCTTAAGATGAGCCAAATTCAGATATTGCCACCGCCAAGCGGGAGCGGCTATGCCTCACACCAGGCATGCGCAGCAAAGACTCCATCCCTCGTCTCCATGCTCCAGAACTCAGGGATCTGCACCAGCAGAAAGCCGGGTGCGTTTCGTTGGCTCAAATTCTGACCAATTCCACATGCAAATACTGTTGCCTCCAAGGTCAGGTTCCCCACAGCAGAGAAAAAGAAGATGGAGACACAAGTACTTTCTTTCAGTAGGTCATTTTTACCGAACGAGTCTCTTTGCCATGAGGTCACAAACCAGACCTGGGTCCTTTGCTTCACAGGAACTTCTCCATTGCTACTCTGCCAGCCAGAAGCAGATGTCTCAGAGCTCAATCGCCCATGCAGTTTCCTGCTCAAACAGTGCTCCTACTCCTATTTCAACTCTTTAGCAGACGCAAACCCTATTCCTTCCAACCAAAGACCAGACCTTGCAGCGGCTTTGCAACAAAAGGAGTCCCAAAGAGGCCTTGATCCTCCTGGCTCCTTTGATGGTTGACCAGAGCCACCTGCATGGTTGGAAGTCTCTCCTCCTAAGGTGGTTGCCACTCTGGCTGCATGCACATTCATGACCATTGAGCATCCAAAGTCATCTCCTGCACCACAATGTTAGAGGTGACGCTGAACAGCAAAAGACATTTGATGACTGCTGACGGTCCTGTCTTCTGCTGTACTAGGCGGTTCCCAGGACTCACAATGAAGCTCAGGCGACACAAAGCACTCCAAGGTAGAGAAGATTTAGGCAAACAAAGACCAGCCCATTTAGGGCTTGAAGGCAATGACTATGCCTTAAAACATGAGGCAAGAACCAGCTCCGCATTCCTGTGGCCACCTGCACTGGGCTACACCACTGCAGAGGCGGATGCAATAAATCCCTTTAAGCACAGGAAGGAACCCAATTAAAAAGATGATGGATGCCAGGAGGCTTCAGAGCAGCAGTCATCTTCCCCAAAGTAACAAGCTCTCTACAACTACCTGAGAGGAGGGTGTAGTGAGGTGGGGGTCGGTCTCTTCTCCCAAGTAACAAGCGATAGGACGAGAGGAAATGGCCTCAAGTTGCACCAGGGGAGGTTTAGATTGGATATTAGGAAAAATTTCTTTACCAAAAGAGTGGTCAAGCATTGGAACAGGCTGCCCAGAGAGGCGGTGGAGTCCCCATCCCTGGAGGTGTTCAAAAAACACATAGACATGGCACTTCAGGACATGGTTTGGTAGGCATGGTGGTGTTGGGTTGACGGTTGGACTAGATGGTCCTAGAGGTCTTTTCCAACCTTAATGATTCTATGATTCTAGGCACTGCATTGGCCTTCTCCCCCTCATCACGGGTTCGGTAACTGCTGGTCATCCTTGCAAATCATTAGGTTTGCTGAAGAGCTAAAACGTCAAGAAACATCAGCACCTCCAGGAGCTCGGTGCGGGCTTGGCGCAGCAGGAGGGTACGACCAGCCTCTCAGATCGGTCTGACAGTCCTTGCAGCTTTTGTATTTACTGTAGGAGGCAGCGCCGCCCTGCTGCCGGTGTGCGCTTCCCTGACGGGTCCTGCAGGTCACCAGCAGCGTTGGAAGATGCTCCTAGGAGCAGCGTTTGGCCTCCTCCTCATGCACACAGGTCCTGTGCTGCTTCTGTGCTGGGTCCACGGATGCTTTCAAGGTGAAGGAGTTGGGGTGCGCTGGATTGCTGCTGGAGTTGTCTTGCAGCCAGGTTTCCAAAGAGGACAGATGGATGCCAATTGTGGTAACAGATTGCTCTAGAGACCTTACATTTTTCATGTCGGAAATAATTTTTATTTCTTTTAAAACCAAAAATAGTACCTACTGTGATTAAAAACCCACTCCAATCCCCCTGCCCCCACCAAAACCCCACCCATAACAAAGATAATTGACTAATCCAGCCTTGTGAAACTCCAGAATGAGACATTTCAATGGAAGGGTAAATTTTTACACGTGGTACGTGGTAGAAATAATATCTACCCTACCGTTCTAGAGGAATTAGCCAAGGAGGAGAGTTATGGTGAAGAAAGTTGCCCTAATTCAGTGAGACATTTTGCACCATTGCCCTTAAAATGCATGAGAAGTCCCATTTAAGCCACAAGAACTACACGCAACCTTCCAACAGGCTGCATTCTGCTGTATCTCCCCAAACTGGGGACTGCAAGCACAACCTGTGAACTTAAAAACTGTATCTGAAAATCCCTAAACCTCTGTCTCTACAAGACAGGCAAATCAAGCTTTTAACACTAACGTGTGATCACATTAACGTGCCTATATTCTTCAACTGACATTTATCTGGCATGTTGGAAAGACTAGTATTTATCACCAAAACTATTTCTACAGATGCATGAACATCAAGTGGATTCGAACAATACTAGAGCATCGTGTCCTGTCAAAACCAGTCACCTCTTGAATTGACCCAACAGCTACAACAGACAGCTCGGAAGCCACTCACGGATGGACAATTTCATTCAAAATAACTGCGCTAACAAACACGTTCAAGGTACAACACTTTTCTCGGAGGTCAGTTCACAAAGAAGAGGCAATATCCGCAGGACAAAGCAGTGAGTACGGTTTGTCCGGTTCAGCTGGCCTCTGGCTCTCCCCTTTTCCCATTTTTTGGTTCCCAACGGGTAACCCCTGACGGGATCTCAGTTTGCTCTGTCATCCTGGCCACTTTTCCTTTTGATATGTTTTCTTCAGAGTGGTCGTGCTTTACCTTCATTTCCATTGGGTCATCTGTATCATCTACGGCAAGAAGGAAAGAAGAATTAAAGTCTGCAAGTCCTCCAACTTCAGCGCAACAGCCCACAATGACAGTAGCAGGTGAAGTTACAAAGCGTGCCAGAAAACGCTTCTATTTACAGGCAACAAGAACAACGCTGGGAGTAGGGGACTCTGGTTCTCAGATTTTGGCTTTCCGTATCTTCCAAGAGCAATCACAGCAGTTACTCCCCTATACCAAAGGGTTTGTGGAAGAACTCTCAGCATACATCGGTTATATCTGGAAGGTACCAACGTGCAACCTCCCGGACACATTAGTATGCACAGGATTGGGAACAATTAATTCCTTCTGACCATAATAATTGAGGCAGGAATACTTAAGACTCCCCTCGGTTGCTGCGTGTTGGATATCTCTAATATATACCGAGGCTGCCATGGCATACACTGTTAAATACAAAAGCGTTGCTTCACTTTCCTTCCTGCAGAGGGTTCCTCTGAGGCTACAAGCTCATCACAGGCCCTAGGATTTCCATTTTCAGAGCACAGGTGCCGTGTAAATGGAACATCTCTGTGATTGGAAATACCTAATTAATTTGGGCTAGCCCAAAGTTTGAGTGTTCCAGCCTTACCTGATAACTACCCGTTTGTTATGCATGTGCTTAACCTATTTAGCAAACAAGGTCAAAAGGTTCTTGGAGCAACTCAGCTCTCAAGGGCTTTTTGCTAATTAGTGGTCAGTGGGAATCGCAAATAATTCCTGCTAGAGGGCAGGGTAGATCATGGTAAAAAGGACAAACAAGGATGCTCTGGTTCACAAGAGGCGTGGGCAGAGCTGCAGAGATTTCTGCACCTTGGAGGTACACCTCGAAACCTGGGGGCTGGGGAGTCTGTTTGTGCAGACCTACAGAAGTTAGAGAAGGTCTGCTTTTGGGAAGGCACAAGCAGCTCCCATCCTGCAAGAGCAGCCAGAAGGGAAGGCAGCAGTGTGCCCAGGTGGCCAGGAAGGCCAACGGCATCCTGGCTTGTATCAGGAATAGGGTGGCCAGCAGCAGTAGGGTAGTGATCGTGCCCCTGTACTCGGCACTGGTGAGGGCCGCACCTCGAGTGCTGTGTTCCGTTTTGGGCCCCTCACTCCAAGAAGGACATTGAGGTGCTGGAGCGTGTCCAGAGAAGGGCAACGAAGCTGGGGAAGGGTCTGGAGCACAAGTGCTGTGAGGAGCGGCTGAGGGAGCTGGGGTTGTTCAGCCTGGAGAAGAGGAGGCTGAGGGGAGACCTCATCGCCCTCTACAACTGCCTGAGAGGAGGGTGCAGCGAGGTGGGGGTCGGTCTCTTCTCCCAAGAAACAAGCGATAGGACGAGAGGAAACGGCCTCAAGTTGCACCAGGGGAGGTTTAGCTTGGATATTAGGAAAAATTTCTTCACAGAGAGGGTTGTCAAGTATTGGAACAGGCTGCCCAGGGAAGTGGTGGAGTCCCCATCCCTGGAGGTATTTAAAAGCCGGGCAGACGAGGCGCTTAGGGACATGGTTTAGTGGTGGACAGGGACGGTTGGACTCGATGATCTTAAAGGTCTTTTCCAACCAAATGATTCTGTGATTCTGTGATGGGACACTGCTCAACCTCTGGTTTCCCATGTTAACGGTAACTAGAAGAGCAGTGCATGGTGTTGGCAACCAAGAGGAAAGGCGTCCTGGAAATCAACACAAAGCCAACCCCAAAAGCTGGTGACAGCCTCTGCATCGCAGTACACCGAACATCCAGTGCTGCAGCACCTCTTACCTCTCGTGAGCTGGGCTGTTCTGTACTGTTCCTCCCTGACCCGTTTCATCAGCTGCAGGTTGTGATCGCTGGCTTCCTTGTGGTTCACCATTGGGAAGGGATAATCTTGACCTGGTGCAACACGGAGACAGCAGCCTTTACAGAACTGATCAAGGACGTTCCACTGGATTTGCACCAGGGCAAACGCTTGCAGCTTTTCTTAAAATAAATAGCATCTAAGATAGACCACGTGTCTTCAGAAGTGCCTATTTCTCTCCATCAAAGAGTACGAGCTCCCATTTAGACAGTAGCTTATAGGAGACTTCGAACATGCACCAGAGCAAGCGTAAAAGCACAAGATGTTCAGATACTATTTAAAGACAGCCAAGAACCCGAGAAGGATAAATGCAAAGGCAACAACTTAGAGTGATCCAACAGTTTCAGGACGTGAAGTTGAGGCAAAAATACATACTCTGAAATTAGACTCCAGTAAAAAACTTTAAAGGAGAATTGACAGAAGGTGGACTGCTGGATTAACCCATTTTCAGAAGATAAATGCATGACTTGTGTTGGAAGCGTGATGCTTCCATCTCGCGCATGCAATTATTTTGGACGGTTAGCAGCAGCAGAATCCTTAGCAAGGTATCCGAATGAATTACCTATGATACACCCAGCTTGCTTCTGCTCCTCTTCAGATGCTGTCCAGGGCTCGTAGATGTACTTGGAGGGAAAGTTCTTTAGTACAGGCAAGTATTTGCTACAAAACAGGAATAATATGGGGTTTTATAATCCTGCAGACGGATACTCATACATTTAAGAGAAGCGTTAACCAACTTATGCCATATTAATTCTTGGTGATCGAATTGATACTACAATCCATGGGGAAGTTCCGATTCATTTTGCACAAAAGAACTGGTTTTATGTTCTACAACCCTCTGTGCAGTGATATCTTCCAAAAGTTAACTTTACGGCAAGAATAAATGGGTTGATTTAAACATTAGTTCAGTTTTTCATCCAAAATATTTTGATTTTTAACATTTTCACTGACATTTCATCCTAAACCTTAATAAATTTCAAAACCAAACACATTTTTAAAAATCTAAAAAATTCTTACAGAACAGTGAAGTCATTTTCTGCCCCACTCTGTCAGGTGTGTCAGCATGGGCTTCCCCTTGACAAGACACAAAACTGGACAGGATGGGAGGAAGAGGAGATGTGGGGAAATGGAGTTGTTTGCTCAGACATCAACACAGCCTGCTCCTATTGCAGTCGTGTAAAATCATCCACCGCTTACGAGAAAGCCTGTCAGTACCTTACCTAGAGATAAGGAAACTGAGACTTTGAAGCGAAGAGGACTCACTCAGAGTGGGAAATAAAACTTCAGTGTCCGAAATTAATCAGACCGCCTACAAAACCAAGAAACACAGCACAGACTGGAGCGGGGGGAGCTGTGGGAAGTTTTACTCAAGTGCTTTAGAAAGAGGAATCAGCCTGGTGATCGAACACAGGGCATCAATACAATGCCCTGCGCAACCGTGGGTATGTCTCTTTTCTTCTCTGTGCCTCAGTTTCCTTATGTGTTAAATAAAATCCTTATGTGTTAAATAAAATCATTGCCATGACCCCTGTTTCACAGGGGTATGGTGTTTCAAACAGACCGCGTTCATCAGCTCCTGCTGTAAGAGGAGCCAAGGAATCACTAACGGAGCAGACGGTGCCATGCTGTGCATCGCCCTACCGAACGTACTGCCCCTCGGGGTCCGTGCGCTTCCCAAAGAGGACAGGGCAGAAGATCCGCGTGTACTGGTGGAAGAACGCACTGGCTGACAGCCACATCCAGTTCCCTGCGTTGATGCTGTAGTCAGCATCTAAAAGCAGCTCTTCAAACACCTGCACTTTGGGACGGGAAGAGAAAGAAAGAAACACCCCTGAAATGGCTAAGTTGCAAAAAACCAAACAAAAACAGGCTGGGAGATGGAGGGTGAAGCTGGGTGCTAAAAGCACAGCACCGTGCTGGTCTGGGCTACCCTTCTGACAGGACACACAGGGAAGGCTCTCCAGCAGGACAGTTTGCCAGAAGGAAGCTAGAGCAGGACCCAGTGATGGAGGAACCTGAAGCCCGAAGCTCTGGCTTCGAGGCCTGCTGCAGACTGAGCAGGTCTCCAATATCCTCTCATCCAAAAATCACCAGGCCTTGGGGATGGGAACGACCTCTCACCACTGCACCCAGCACAGCAGGGCTCAGACTCGAGCGAGAGACCGTGAGATTTCATAAACCATGAGATTTCTGGCGAGGCTCAGTAACGAAGCACGGCTCTGCAGTACCACCTCCCACTCCAGGCTCACATTTTGCAGGGGTTTCTCAAGATCAGCCTGAACAGAGAAAACAAAAAACCAGAAGTGAACCTTCATGCCCTCTTCCCAGCTGATCCAAAGGTCTCCCCGCGTCAGGAAGCAGGCAACAGCGTGACGGGCAAGGTGATGGATCCAGCCTTCCTGGCGCAGCTGGGTCATAATCGCGTCGATCCATGGGAACCCCGTCTGTGCCTGCAGCAGAAAAGAAACATCAGCCCTCCTGCACGAAGCGTCATTACACTTCTTTCCTACACGCTGCTGTGTGTTCCTACACACCTCAAATAGCCAGCAGGGAACAATCCCAGGGCAACAGAAAAACTCTAAACCGAAACAGCAGTTGTGGCAATGCATCTCGTTACCGTTTTCCATTTGTGGAGCCTCTCTGCATCCTCATACCAACTGATCTGAAGGCAGATGGGGTTCCCAGCCATTTTGGTGAAGTTTGGTGTTGCTGATGCCACCGTATAGAAGAATTCCCTCCACAGAAGCTGCCCTTGGAGTGACACCGGGGGCAGAGAGTGATGCTTGGCCTGGAAAAGACACGAGGTGAAAGCTTCAGTTCATATACACCACTGCAGTCTCACTCATTCTGTGACTGTCAGGCCCATAAAATAAAGATTCATCTAACTACATTACTGGCTTCATGGCACTTTACCATGAAAGCCAAAAAAAACCACAGATCTGAAGCAATGCTGTATGCCCAAAAGCAAAGCTGAACTCTGTTAGACCTCGGTGTTACCTCCAGTGTTCTCCATCTACCTTCCAAAATGGTGTCACACTGGGATTTCTTAAACCAAGCATGCGTTTATCACTAGCTGAACTCAGGTGGCTCAGCCACGTCTCAAGAAGTACTCTTAAGAAGGAGGTTCAGGGAGACCTTGGTTTTCTTGGGTTGGTTTCAACCATACTTTTTCTTAAGAACCAAGCAAGTTTTCAGAAGTTGGTTTTGGCTTATGCTATAGTTAAAACTTGTCCGAGATGAAAACAGATGATTTCTAAAAACAAAACTGCTTGAACAGGCTAAACTGATCAAAAAACACTTAAACACCAGGCAGATGTCTTGAACTCCTTGAATTTTAGGAGGGTTTTCCTGGGCTTCCCTACTGCTTCCAGGTCTCATTGCTCCCTTTTATCATATTTCTGAAACTTAATTGGGAAAAGCTGTATGCATTCCCAGGGGTTTCGCACAACATATAAAGCCACTCACAGATTTCATAGCACGCTGTGAGAAGACATTAGCAAAGCAGCATTTTTTGATGCACCGGGTCTCTACCAAGACGATCCGAGTGTTAAATCCTAGCCTCAAATCCCAGACACGTGAGACTGCTGGATTTGCTTAACTATGACCGATTATTTTCTTACCTGAGCGTAAATGTTTGACAACCTATGAAAAAAGGTGCGAACTGACAGACAGCCCATACTGAAATAGGGGCTCAGGCCTGTGGTGCTTGGAAGCAGCGAATTTGGGATGGTTCTCGGTTTAGTAAAACTTGCCACCCAGCCCTAAAATGAAAACAGAAATTCAGGGTCAGGCAGTACAAGGTGACACATGTCCAGCTAATGAAACAGGGAGAAAACTCTTGGCAATTGGCTTCTGCATCACAGAGGCCTGTTCGATGTCATGCCTGGAAAATCCTCCCACAAACACCACCATGAAGGACAACATCATCTTGAAACCAGGCTGCCATCCTCCTCCACGATCTCCAAATACACAGACGTCCTCCAAGCCCAACGTCAAGGCCACGTCTCACCCGTGGGTGCTGTGAAGCTCTGGTCTCCCCAAAGAGCCGGGTGATTTTGTAACACAGGGAACAGCTCTCAGCCCAACAGCACCGCACTGAAGATCTTTTCCACTTTATGAAATTGGGAGTAGGTAAAGCAGCCAGCACCAAGGCAGGCTTGGCTGCCAAGAGCTGAGCCGCAGCGGGGAAAACCTCAGCTAGAGCTGGTACAGCTGAGCAGTTTCTTGAGGTCCAGACACAACCACACATAAAAGGAGTAAGGTGGAAATTAACCTCAGCCCATCCAGAGCCACCATCATCACCCATGTAAAATCAAGGCTGACCTGGTCAGTCAAGTGTTGCTCCAGGCGCTGTAGCCCTTCGGTCTCCCCTCCTCTCCAGGGGGAAAGGCTCTCCGGGGGGATCTTCAAATCCACGGGGAGAGGCACCCTGTAACACTCCGCCAGGCCTGGGTCAGGGGGCCTACACCTCCTAATGCGAAAGAGAGGCCTCTGTCAAAGAGGGAACCGGAGCCAGAAGAGGGAGGAAGATCCCTGCCCATTGCACACGCCAAGATCTCCTCTGTCGCGGCACAGCCAGAGCACAGGGGAACGAAAAGCACAGCCAGAAACCCCAGGCTGCACTCTCCTTGGGGGAGAAAGAGCTCGTCCTGCAATCACTCCAGGTAATTCCAGCCTGAATTGGGGGAAGAGGAACAGACCCACCAAATTACAGCGCTCAGAGCAGTCGGCTGCAGCCCCCACAGCTCAGAGACCCCTCTCGCTTCCCATCGCTACCTAAGGCTCGCAGGCACCCCCTCTCCAGCTTCCCCTCACCCATCCCTGGGAGGGAGCTAAGAGCCTCCTCAGACTCTAAACGTAATTACGGGGCACTGGCCCTGCCTCCAAAGGCCGCTGCAGCTCCTGTGCCTCTGGGGAGAGGCGACTCTGGGAGAGGTTTCACAGGGAAGGAGGCAGATCAGCTCCCTGAGCCGCCTCCCCAGCTGCTTCTTCCTAACCAAGGCGGGGGCTCCCCAAGCCCACACCTCTGAGCAGTCCCCCCACATTTCTTCTGCAGCCTCAGCTGCTGAGGCTTCCCCAAGGCCTCTGCCCCCTGTGAGGCTGGAAGAGCATCAGGGTATGGGGTTTTCCCCCCCTGTAAAACACAGAGGAGGAGGTTCAAGGAAGTGTCAGTGGTACGCAGACTTCTCAAAAACCGTGAATGAACTCGGATATCAATAGAGATCTTTCTACTTACCTGGAAGAAACTGAGCTCAGCTCTGTTGCAGACACCTACAGAAGGGGCCAGTGCAGCTCTCCGAGCACTGACATAACACAGGCCTGCTGGGAAGCATGGGAACCACCTATCTCTCATCATCATTAATTTAAAAAGTGCAAATAAACAAATTAGGGAAAAAAGAGGGGAAAAAAAAACATGCAAGAAAAAATATAGGAACTGATATATTCCCATACTTACATGGGTCTTATCATCGGACTATCTGAGGAATTCAGGAATTAACAGGGTTCCCCCAAGATGGGAAGACCCAAGCTGAGGTTACGGACGCAGAGCTGAGGTCACGCAGGAGGCGCCTGACACAAGCCCCAGGTATCTGCAGTCCCATCCCCAGTGGCCAGCTCTCTCCTACCCCAATCTTACCTCCCTTTGGGTCACTGACCTCTCCTCATGCAGAGCTAAACATAAGACATCCTTGACTCTGAGCTCCTTCTCACGTCCTGGGAGACATGAGCTTGGTCCCTCCTTCCCATACAGCACAGGGGAGGAGAGAAAGATTTAAAGCCAGAAGGGAACAGTATGATTATTCCACCAAATTTCCTGCATAAAACAAACCACAGTGGCCCATCCAATTCCTGCCTCGAATCTTGATTTGTGAGGAAGCTAGACCATGCCTTTGAGAGACCGACCTGTAATTCCTTAGTCATTCCTCTGTTAGACTTTTAAAGTGTATAAAAGTTTATCTCAATGTGCCTTGCAAAAGCTTAAGTCTTTGGTCTGTGCCCCCTCTCATCTGCCCTCCCCTCCCAAGAGCAGAATCACATCCCCTGTACATACAATCGATAACCCTCCACGCAAAGAAGTAATGCAACGTAACATCAAAAACACCCTGCCTGGGGCCCTGGCTCTTTTTTGGGCAGAGAAAAAGGACCTGCAGTTTCCTGCTGTCTAGGTGTTACTTACTGGAAGTCTTCGGCTGTAAGGTTTCGGACGGGCACCTCAGGGTCGCCAAGCAGAGACAGAATGTGAAGGAACCTCTTGTATGTTAATGGGGGGGTCCCACCGTTCAGGTCCAAAATCCTAAGTAAAACAAGATCACTTTTCACCATAATATAAACCAAGAAGGAAGCTGGAGCTGGCAGTGGATAGGAAGGTGACAGCACAGGCTGGAACAGCCCCAGTTCATGCAACTGAATGTGGAAATTACACATTTGACAAGCAAAACTTCGCTGGGTGGACGTACATTCATCCTGAGAGCAGTCTCTCAGGACTTGAGACGACAAACTTGGGACCAGGATGCCAGCCACAGCTTGAACTGGGCAGCTCTGGACAGCCAGACATAGCCGGGATGGCAGAGTGCGAGGTGCAGGACACCTNCGCAAAGAAGTAATGCAACGTAACATCAAAAACACCCTGCCTGGGGCCCTGGCTCTTTTTTGGGCAGAGAAAAAGGACCTGCAGTTTCCTGCTGTCTAGGTGTTACTTACTGGAAGTCTTCGGCTGTAAGGTTTCGGACGGGCACCTCAGGGTCGCCAAGCAGAGACAGAATGTGAAGGAACCTCTTGTATGTTAATGGGGGGGTCCCACCGTTCAGGTCCAAAATCCTAAGTAAAACAAGATCACTTTTCACCATAATATAAACCAAGAAGGAAGCTGGAGCTGGCAGTGGATAGGAAGGTGACAGCACAGGCTGGAACAGCCCCAGTTCATGCAACTGAATGTGGAAATTACACATTTGACAAGCAAAACTTCGCTGGGTGGACGTACATTCATCCTGAGAGCAGTCTCTCAGGACTTGAGACGACAAACTTGGGACCAGGATGCCAGCCACAGCTTGAACTGGGCAGCTCTGGACAGCCAGACATAGCCGGGATGGCAGAGTGCGAGGTGCAGGACACCTCTGGGGCTGCCAGAGGCAGTCTGATCACAAAAAAAAAAAACAGGTTCAGGGCACTAAATAACTCTTCTATGTGAGCAACCACCTGTGCAGACAGACAGCTTGAATTCAAGACAGCAGGTCGCATACATCCATTCATTTATGTAAATTAATGGCTTTCCAGAATTAGAGCGTTAAGGCTGGTTTAGCTATGACTGATCACCTCCCTGTTATTATTAACTTGAATATCTTCAGTCATTCAGCTCTGCATAACAGCTTGGATCCAAGTGTATCCAGACACCAGTGAAAGTTGATTAGAAAGATATAAAAAACATCTGACACAAAAGTTTTATATAAAAGTCCTATTAAATGTGTTAAAGAATCTTCTGCTCTGTTTAAGAGAGTAGCTGATGTTAAGTTTTGAAGTGAATTAAATTGCCGAAAGGGAAAAAATTAACAAACTCTTTAGGCTCAAATCACAGCCCAACATCCTAACGCCTGCACAAAATCTCCTCTGTTACTTCCAGCAGACCAACACACAAAAATTCTCCAGCGCCACATTCATCTCAGTCCAATTTTCTCAAAAGGAACACATTAGGATGCAGAAAGACCAAGATACTTGGCCTTTTCTCCCTGATGCTTGCTAAATGCAAAATAAACCTTCCTGGAGACACCTCACTGGTCTTCAGGGCAACCACGTACCGTTTGGTATCGTACAGACTGTGGCCCACCAGGGAAAGCACCTCAAACCCCAGCTCTTCTCCCAGACGTCGTATGTTGGCCTCCATTTCCTTGTAAAACGGTTCCATCTCCGCGTCCAGGGTCACTTGCGTGATATTCCACTTCTGGATGTGATCTCTAAGAACAGACTCGTACTCTCCTTGAATAACCAGCAAGCAAGAGCCCAGCTGACGCAAGTTTTTCTGGAGATCCTCCAGGGACTGCAGCAGAAAATGCCACCGCAAGGCCCCTATGTGCATCACGGACGTCATGAACTTTCTGTCCAGGATGTAGACAGGGTAGACGAGCTCCGAGGACTCCAGCGCAGCCAGCAGCGTTGGGTTGTCATGAAGCCGAAGTCCTTTCCGGAAAAGATGAATGGTGCGATGTGGCATCTTGGCTGTTCTCCTCAGATCTGCTAAAAGAGGAAGGGAACCGTTGGCTCTGGGGATACGCAATCCCTGTTAAAGAACAAGGTCAATTAACAATTAGAAACGGAGCTCCAAACAGCCCTCAGCGCTTTCTACTGCAAATCTCTTCTGCTTTTTGATAAGTTTTCGTGAGAGAGAAAAGCAGAAACAAGACCAAACCGCTCTCCTCAGTCTCCTCAGCCAGGTCCCACCATTCAGCAGCTGTATCACCACCTTGCTCCACCGAGAACGGCTTCTTCCCCAAATGAGTCACTCAAGTCCTTAAATGAAATCCCGAAATTAAATTACATCCCAATAGCGCTCACCAGAAGAAAGGAATCAAAACAGAGCTGCCAGAGCTCCATTTACTGCAAAAACATTTTATAACCCGACAGATGTGGCCATCAGCAAACCCTCGGTAAGTCAACAGCGAGAAGATGATTCAGGGAGCTCTGCCTCCATTCGTACACGATGGGCTGTGGGGAGAACAGCTCTGCAGGAGCCCTCATCTCATCAGAGACCTGATACAACGCTCACCCCGGCAGTGAAAAGCCTTTCTGGATTTCCGCAGGAGACATCTGAAAGGCACAGCATGCTTCCTCACTAACAAGACCGCTAAGGCTTCAAGGTGAAATAAGGGAAAGCAAAGCCCAGCCCAGCCAACGCCGATACAAGAGCACAGTATCTCAATTCATCGGTTTGCCATAGTTTTTATCCATCTCTCCTAGCCCCAGGAGACCTCATGGTGCTTCTAAGTGTCAGGAGAAGCCCTCCTCTCTCCATAGCAGCGCTGGGTGGTGATAACTGCACAAAACTACTCGTTTTCTAAACTGGGGCCGATGTAGGGATTAGCACACATTCATTCCCCTTTGAACTGCTTCAGCCGAGTTTAGAGGACAGGCGGGAGGGCTGATTTTGGCTCTCAGTCTGGGCTAGCTCAGGGTAGAGTCTGAGAAACCGCCCCACAACTGCTGGCTGCTCTGCTCACGGGGCGATGGACTCAGCAGACGGCAGCAAACAGAAACGACGACGAGCCCAGCTGCCACCTTGTGTTTGTACCTAACCCGGTAACGTCTCCCCAACTTGCTCTCTCCACGTAGAAGCGGGGAAGCCCAATGCCCACCTCCAAGGTGGGCCCACACCTGCTTCTAATTCAAGCGTTACCACCCAGAGAAGCATTAAGAGATTAGGGATTAGCACAGAACCAAACAATAATCTTTAATCCAGTTCAGCTCTTCCAGCCAAACTGCTCCGCTCACACCCTCCGGAATGGCTGCAGGTGGTGACTCGGCCCCTTGTCCCTGCTCAACCCACAATCAACAGCTTTACCGGCTTCATACAAGATGATCTGACTCGCCCTGCTCCCAAAAACACCCATCAGCATCACCGAGACAAACCCAGTTGCGCTCCCAGGCCGTGACACAGCCCATTGCAACCCCCCGATAAGCGAACCCTGCAAACCCGCGGGCTCGCGAGCGCTGGGCAGCACCATGCATAGCCGAACACGGGGGTTTGGGCTTCGCGGGGTGCTCTGCCTTGCACCCCCTCCGGCACCGCCCTGCTCGCATGTCCTTGGAGAACAGGAAGAACAACGTGACTCTCCCGCTGCTCGGGGGGAGCACCCAGCTGGCACTTTTGGGTAGCAAACCATGCAAAGGGTGCTAAAAGAGTCCCCTGCATCCCACAGCAGGAGCAAAATAAACCTTCCTGGAGACACCTCACCGGTCTTCAGGGCAGGGTGCCCCAAGCCCAGGGCCCTGCACCCCCACATAGCCTATGGGGTCACCCATACAACCTATGGGGTAACACCAAACTTGGGGTTCCACACAGCCCGCGGGGTCACCCCAACCCAGGGGCCTCCCAGCCCCACACAGCCCATGGGATGGCCCCAAGCCCAGGGTGTCCTGGGGGGGGGGTCCCAATGGGGTGGGGAGGGCCCCATCCCATCCCTTCCAGTGGTGGCATCCCCTGCAGAGCCAGTGGGACATGGCCGTGGGGAGCGGGGCCACGCCAGGGCAGGGACTGGGAACGACTGGGCACAAGGCAGGGGGACACCAGGCCAGGGCTAGAAGGGGCCAGGGTGGGCTGCGGGGCTGGGGTTAGGAACAGCTCTGGGGATTCCAGCGCAGGGGACTGGGGGAATCAGAGCTGGAAGGGAGCAGGGGTTCCAGGCAACGGGGCTGGGGCACGCTGGGGAGGGAGCGAGCCCAGAGCCCAAGAGGTGTCAGGGCTGGGTGGGGAGCTGGGACCCACCGCTGGGTGGCAAGGAACAGCAGGGATCGCTGGTGCGGGCCCGGCAGCGCTACGGGTGGTGTCGGAAAGGAGGTGGTGGCTCAGCACCAAGGGACTGCACCCTCGGACACTCCGGCCCTGTCAGGATGGAGGGGAAGATCCTCTGGGGTGATGGGGAGAAGGCAGAGCAGGCACTGCCTGCCGATCGACTTTGTGTTAGGATTAACCCACCGTTACTCTTCTAACTCTCCATGAACTGCTGAGTTGAGGCCGTTCACCCAGCAAGGCCGGGCAGACTCCCTGCCACGTCTGGATTAGATCTGTTCCTCAAAAACCAACCAGTGCAGGCAGAAAATACACCTTGCATCTGACGCATCCCCGCAATTTGGGAGAGAGACACCACGACACAAAGCAGACAACTGGGCCTCACCTCGAAGGTCACCCAGCTGACGCTCCAGGGTCTTTACGACATGTTGCCCCAAAAAAAGGGTGCCATACAACCGCTGCTCACAGCTCTCCTGCTGATAAGGATTTCTCTCTGCAAGCAGAGATCTGCTGGAGGGATACAGCAGTCGTCAGAGCATCACCGTCCGGATCCAGCCATGCTGCTCCTATTCCTACAAGATGGAGAAATTAGTTACCCAGGTTTAAACACTCTTAAATACCATAAATATATGCATCGAGGTGGATTCTGCATCGAAGATGGTCTCAGCGACTCGAGGCTTTCGTGTCATTCCTGAGAGAGGAGGAGGATGGCAGCTGGCTCACTGCCCGCCGGTCCCTTGGAGCCGGCAGAGCAAGATGGGGCACGTACGGACGGAGGCCCACAAGCTAGGAAGGAAAACTTTTAACAGTTTAATTTCCTCTGCGGGCACTCTTGATTGTCAAGTCAAACCACAGAGGCTCTCCTTGGCTATAAGCCTGTCTGCTTAGACATGATAGTCACGCAATTATAAAGCTTTAAATATACGTGTCAGCCAGCTGGAAAAGCAGCCTCGCGACTGCCCTCTGAAACCACGGTATGGGCTTTTGAAGTGGAATAATTGTCACTGTTAAGTTGTTTTAACGGTATTCTGATTTGACAGGCTTGAGAACAATTCCTTAATTGGGATTTAAGAAGAACCCCCATTTTTTGCATGAATTTGGTCACATAATCCCAGTCTCCACACCCAGCCAGACCTGAGGCTGCTGTTGATCCAACACCTCTGTGTTATTTCTCTTGCTCTAACAGGTCAGGTAATAAATAAAGCACTACATGTAGCACTCGATACAAGAAAATGGCATTTTAAGTCGCACCAGGAGAAAAGCCCCAAAACCAGGGGCTTGGCCGGCTCTTCCCCCCCAGCCTGCGGCTCCCGCAGAGGCTCGGGGGCCCGGGGACCCCTGCCCGTGTCGGGGGACGGGTCGAGGCCCTCAGGCGGGTGGGGAAGGGACGAGGACGGGAGCGGAGGCGGCGGCCCCTGTGCCAGCCCCGCAGCGGGCGGGGGGCGAACGGCCCGGCCCCACGCCTCCGCCGCGGCTCCCAGCGCCCACGGGTCCGCCTTTACCTCCTTCCCCGCAGCCCAGGGGCGCAGCGGGCCCGGCGGCCGATTGCTCCCGGAGCCCCGCGGTGCCCGGTTACACAACGCCGGCCGGGGGAGGAGGGGCCAGGCCAGGCCGGGCCGGGCCGCCGCGGTTACGCAAGGGCCACTCGGGCCGCCCCCATCGGGGCCCTGCCCACTGCCCGCGGAGGTTTAAGACGGTTCGGGGCCGCTGGGCTGGGGGCGGGGGCGGCGGACAGGGGCAGCCCATGGCGGGAGGGTCCCCTCGGGCCCCCCCGCCCCAAG
>VYZW01030854.1:3483-15445 GCA_013401315.1 Balaeniceps rex | reverse complement strand
GTCCTTAAAAGAATTTTAGGAGAGCAGAACTACATATGGTTGTGTGCAAAGACGTGTAGTCCTAATCTTGTTGTAAGTCAGGATATAAGATTGATCATGCTGGGTCTGTACTCACAGTACTCTTCAGAGTTAAGCCTTTANAGTACATACTGACATGCTGAACTTCTCTGAAGAGGCCTATGGTTTGTATTCTGCAGTAGCAAATTCAAAGCCTGGAGGCGTCACACCTTGTTCCTCTTGTTATGAGCTCATCCTCTTTAAGACTGATGCAATAGCTGCTTCATTCTGGTAGAACACATATCAGCGTGGAGGGCTTAGCCTTTGCTGGGAGGGCTTGCAGACTGAGAAGCTGTCAAGGAGCATTAGTGCCAGTAGACCTGACATTGATATTGAGGTTGTAGTAATAGACTTTGGAGTCTAAGCAGATACAAAATGTTTCGGGCATACAAAATTGGGCACTGGTGTTGGCCTTTTCACATGTTGAGGCAAAGGTTCAAGGAGGATCTGAGGGTGTCTGTTGGTTGTCTGACTCTAAGACCCTTAGAAGTCTAGTCTCCTAGTTCAGGTGTCAAAATGCGATCAAGAGGTGGGTTTCTCCAAAAGATGGCTCTGTACACTGCAGGTTTTTTCTGACTCTTTCTGGCTGTCGAGGGTGCTTACAGAGACTTGCCATTTAAGTACTTAAGGTTGGACTCTATGAATAACTTAATTTTCTTTTTGCAAGGACTGGCTTAATTAGACAAGTAATAAATATACCCACTAGCTCTGCACTGTGGGGGACAAAATGCAGTACAACAAACTCTTCCAGGCCAAACCATTTGAGGGTTTACTGCTGCTGTAGAAGAGGGGTTCATTTGCATCGGCTGCATGTCCTTGCCATGGGAGAGAAGCACTTAGTATGACGTGCATGTACGTTTTTGAAGCACCTTAATTACAGTATTGCAAAACATCTGTTACTTGATATTGAGAAACAGTCTTAATGAAATGAGTAGCTTAAGGGTTTCATTGAGGTTTTTAATATATTTGAATAGCTTTGCTCTTGTTTATACTTTTAATAACTTACTCCTTTTTATTTCTAGGCTTTAGTACTGCTAAAGGACAGCTTGTTCGTTCCATACTATATCCAAAGCCAACTGATTTTAAACTCTACAGAGATGCCTATTTGTTTCTCTTGTCTCTGGTAGTGGTGGCAGGCATTGGGTTTCTTTACACGGTTGTCAATAGCATCTTAAATGAGGTATGTTTTCATTTCTGATCCAGAACCGCCTTATTTTAGAAAAGGGTTGATCATGATTTCCAACGTACTTCAGATGATGAGAAACAATTTGATTTTAAGTGAAAATTTCTTTGCTTTCTCTTTCCATTGATACAAAATAAAGACAAGCTTATTGAGAACAAAATTCAGCAGAGAAGCAGAATTTGAATATATTACAGTGAAATTTGAGTTTACCTCAATTTCTGCTGACCCAATTACTAGATTACTATCTCACTGATATCCAGTTGGAAGAAATAGGATACAGCACATCTAAAGCATGCTGCAGGCAAAAAATCCCTACCAAGAAATTGATAACTGATAACCTGATAACTGTAACTTTTTTCTCACAAAATTTTGCATTATTATTCAGTTACTGTTTTAAAGTAATATATTTGCAGGGGGAAAAGTGAAAACTTGAAGTTATGGGTTGTGGATAATTTAGGGCTGGATTATCATGGTTGCCTATAGTGGGTGAAGATTGTGCTAGGTTTCTGGGCAATCCAGAACATGCTGTACTGGGGAAAGCAATGTGTGGGTTTTGCTTTCGGTAACAGTGACGCAACTCTTCAGTGGGATAGTGAATCTTTAAGTAGTCAGTTCTTGTTCATTAACTCTGACCTTTATTTCAGGTTCCAGCTCATACCATCATCATTGAGTCTCTTGACATTATCACTATCACGGTGCCTCCAGCACTCCCTGCTGCCATGACTGCTGGCATTGTTTATGCACAAAGAAGGTTGAAAAAAATTGGCATCTTTTGCATCAGCCCACAAAGGATAAATATTTGTGGCCAGCTGAATCTCGTGTGTTTTGATAAGGTTAGGTGAATTTTGAAACTTTGTGTTGCCACCTGGAGAGGCATTGTATTATAAATGGGAATTCGTATAGACTAGCAACTACAAGAAAATTCATTACTTTCATGTAAGTTAGATTATTTTTGTCCTGTTAGCTTGCAGGTATTCAGTGTTCACCATCTGTTAACTCACTTAATTTAGTCTGCTCTAGAAAGTTGTTATAATATAGAGCTGCTTTCTTATCTCAAGACCCCCAAGTCCTAACTTACTACTGGCACCCCAGAAATGTGAGAGTTGGGGTCTATTAAGAGTTTTGGTTAGTACACAGGCTTCTGGAAAATTGAAGCGTGAGGTCAGACTTGTTTCTCATTTTCATTTATTTCGATGAAAAGCCAAACCAGCATATTTTGTTGTTATTCTGTAACAGAAACATGAGTGAAAGACAGTAATGCCAGTAGCCAGAATCCTTTGCTTCTAGCCAATTCTTAGATAAAATTTATTTTCCTCCTTAGATTTTTATCTAAAATCTTGAGTACCCACACTAAATTTATTATTTCCCTTGTAAATATATTCCAGTTACTGTTTTAGCTATGTAAGAAAGTAGTACTAAGGGTTTAGTACCTATTTTCTGTTGCCCCCAACCCCGCAATCCAGAGATGTTGAGTTATCATCTTTGGATTTTAAGGGTCTCTCTCTCTTGTCCTGTCTCCAAGGAGGGGCATGATTGCTTTGAATGTTTTTTTTTTTTTAAGTTATTTAACAGAGTTGGAACTTAGTTACGAGCAAAAAGCAAGGGAGACGATATATTTCCTGTCCTGAAGTCTTGATTTTTAAGTGAAAACAAAATAAAATGTATTGTTCAGGTGCATTTTGGTTAATTAGCTGTTAATTTTCTCTTTACCTGTGGATAACTTGTTTCTGAAGGCTTTTTCTTCTTGCCATGCCCCTTGGTTTATTTTGCAGACTGGCACACTTACTGAGGATGGCTTGGATCTTTGGGGAATTCAGCGGGTGGAAAATGCTCGGTAAGGATAAACTCAGAGCTGATAGCAAATCTGATACTTAGTTGTGCTTTAACAGCTTCAGCAGAATAGAATAGAAAATTCAATGTGAGCTCATATATGTTTGCATTTCTGTAATGAGCTGTAAGAATGCAACTGAAAATATGGTTTAGGTGTAATGGAAGAAGTTATAACTCTCTTATGAGGCTGAGGTGGAATTTAATTTGTTAAAGTCTGAGACCTCATTAGGTTCATACTGCAGGAATGATGCAGTTAAAGTATAGCATGTTTCCTTAATCCTGTCCTCCTAAGTGGTTACTTTTTGGGCTGCTAAAATTAATTAGCTTAACTAATTGAGTTAAGTACAAAGTGAAAAGAGGCCTCTGTATGAGGAATCAAACTAGACAGTGAATTAACACAGAGTTTTTGAAGGAGACAGAAGTTGTGACTGTTTCTGAAGATTCCAGCCCAGAGTCTTAAGCTGTGTTCTGTGATGTGTGAAAATACAAGTGAAGAGACTTGTGCAGTCAATCTTCTCCTGTTAACCTAAACAAACTTTTTGAATTGGCTCATAATAAATAATTATAGTGCTAAGTATATTATAACTTCATTGTTTTAGTTTCCTTTTGCCGGAAGAGAGGGCTTGCAGTGAGAGCTTGCTGAAGTCTGAGTTTGTTGCTTGCATGGCAACTTGTCATTCCCTTACAAAAATTGAAGGGGTACTTTCTGGGGATCCGCTTGATTTGAAGATGTTTGAAGCAATAGGATGGGTAAGTGTCTGCTTGTTTCAAGAGAAGCAATGTTTTTAAGATCAGTAATCTGAAATTTCCTACACAAGCCATTATATGTTGTTTCAAGCTGTAACTGTAAAACGGGGGGCTTTTGACAATGCCCATGTGTCAAAGGACATCTTAATGTGAAAATGTTCTTAAAATGTGTTCTGTGCAACAGTTCATAGAACCGAAAGAATCGTAAAGCGGTAAATTAGCTCTTCAGATGTTGTGTGTGGCAAGGTTTTAATGCATATAATAAACATGTAAAATAGCTAAGTGGATCTTAAGTTAACTGCTAAATTAAGACACTTAATTCTCACAGGAAATCTTGTTTAGAAAGATCATTGCACCTTGGGCTGACTTCCAAGGCTGTTTTTTTTTTCTGAAAATTACGTTACGAGAAAATCAAAGTTAATGAACGTATAAATTAGTTGATTATTTTTAATACAGATTTTAGAAGAAGCAACCGAAGAGGAAACAGCCCTTCATAATAGAATCATGCCGACAGTGGTTCGTCCTTCAAAACAACTTTTCCCAGAATCCAAGCAAGCAACAAATCAAGAAATGGTATAAAAATTCAAAGCAATTATTTGAGTTAAAGTAATCCTTCGTGTTAAACAAATACATTTTACTGTATGCTGTGGTTCTGGCTGATATCATTCAAACAGGATCAAAACTGTGTGGTTTTTGATGGCAAAGATAGAGAAGACATGTTTAAACCGTTGCTGAAGGTAGTGGTTCGGTATATGCCACTTTCAAGATGAGTAGACTGATTGCAAGCATTATTACCCCTACAGACTGGTTATAAATTGCTGTAATGTTTCTTAAGTCTATGCATTTTAATGTTAGTATCATTACCAAATTCTTACTGTGCTAATGAAGTGCTTAGCTGTGCTCACCTTGCAGTTTCAGTTAAAACAATCGTTTGTTAATGTCACTGCATATTACAGATTTCTTGCCACCATTGTACCGTAGAGATGTATGTTTTAATTAAGTGCAGATTTAAAATTTTCTTCTATCTGCATTTTGAAGTATTTTTTTAAACAGGAGGGGAAATTTAAACATGTGACTCTGTAGCCAGATTATTACAGAGCAGGGTAGTGGGAGGGTATAGCAGGTTGGTTCCTCTGTATGAGTCTTATTCTAAGTGGATAGAGGCATCTCTTTTTGCTCAGAACTTGGTGTACATGCACAGCAGTAATTATTGTGCAGTAGCTGACATGTGACATTCTTGAAACTTATTACATTATTTTTTTTATATACTTACGTCGTGGTTTAGCCCCAGCCGGCAACCAAGCACCACACAGCTGCTCACTCACCCTCCCTGCCCCCGGTGGGATGGGGGAGAGAATCGGAAGGGCAAGAGTAAGAAAACTCGTGGGTTGAGATAAGAAAAGTTTAATAATTGAAATAAAATAATAATAATAATAATAATTGCAATGAAAAGGAGAACAAGAGAGACAAACAAAACCCAGGGAAAAGAAAACAAGTGATGCAACCGCTCACCACCCGCCAACCGACGCCCAGCCACTCCCCGAGCAGCGATCGCTGCCCCCTGGCCAACTCCCCTCAGTTTATATACTGAGCATGACATCATATGGTATGGAATAGCCCTTTGGTCAGTTTGGATCAACTGTCTTGAGCTGTGCCCCCTCCCAGCTTCTTGTGCACCTGGCAGAGCATGGGAAGCTGAAAAAGAAAGTCCTTGACTAGTCTAAGCACTACTTGGCAACAACTAAAACATCAGTGTGTTATCAACATTATTCTCCTACTAAATCCAAACCACAGCACTATGCCAGCTACTAGGAAGAAAAGTAACTCTAACCCAGCCAAAACCAGGACAACTTAATAATCGTGGACTTATTCTGAAATATCATAGTATTTTGATCATTTACATAGGCTAAACAGACACAGGTTGGACTGTGAAAAGTCTTGCAAATTCTCATCAAGTAATCAAGCTCTGAAGTTCTACTATGTCTCACTTAAAGTAAAGGATACTAAACAGATGCAGTATACTCATATTCAGCTTTCAAGAAAACCATTGCAAATACAGTGTGACTTTTATATAGAGTTCTGTGTAGATTCATTTACTGATTTATGGTGAAATAGTTTGTAGCTGAAAAAACACTTTAAAATTTACAGTAAATGTATTTTTTCTTTTTTTAGGAATTGTTTGAGCTTTCGGTAAGTATGCTTTTTCAATTAAACATGTACCTCTTTTTTTCAGCATGCATGTGGATGTAACCCTTTTCTTTCCTTCCTGTATGACACAGACCAGTTATGAGATTGGAATTGTGCGCCAGTTTCCATTTTCTTCAGTTTTGCAACGTATGTGTGTAATAGCGAGAGTTCTAGGGGAGAAGAGAATGGATGCTTACATGAAGGGTGCCCCTGAAGTGATTGCCAGCTTGTGTAAGCAGGAAACAGGTAAAGGACCAAACTATTTTTATTTCTTGTATAGCTCAGCTGTAATATGAATAATTTTAATAACTCTAAACTTGACCTTTTTAAAGTTCCTGTTGACTTTGAGTGTGTCCTGGAAGAATACACTAAGCAGGGCTTCCGAGTTATTGCTCTTGCTCACAGAAAATTGGAGTCTAAGCTTACATGGCACAAAGTCCAGACTATTAATAGGTAAGAGTGACTTCACTTTTTTATAAGTAACATGCTTTAAAAGCTGCATGCTTTGAATGAATTATGTAATGCTTATTTTTGTTTAGATCAATTACTACTCTTCTTTAGCTTTCTTCTGTCTTGACCCATGTAGTTCTGCGCGTTCTTTATTTGTACCCTGGACAATACATAGAAATTTAAGATAAGGAAGTTTTTCTGCAATAATGTGAATTCTGAGGAACATCTTTAAGCTTGAAATGAACTGTAATAATAATTCTTTGTGAGGTTTAATTTGTGATAGTGTGGCAGAAAACCTCATCTGATTTCTTTGTTACTTGAACATACTTGTATCATCTGTGTCTATTGAAGATAATGGCATGTATTGGAAACCCTCCTGTGCATGTTTGATTTAGTTTCTTCATCTGCTATAGGCAGCATGTCCATTTTCTCATTGCAAAGCTTGTCAGAAAGGTTTTGAAGGTCAAAAGGTTTCTTCCTTCAAAGAGTAGTATTTCCTTTTAATTACTTCTCAGCTGGTCCTAGTTTTGTGGATAATGCTATCTTTTTCCATAGTGTTTGAAAGTGTACAAGATTAACTTTTGTCAAAACAGTACATAGCAGAGAAATGGGTTTTCCAATTTCAGGTGTGAAAATCTACAGTAGCAGTAGAGTACCCAAGACCTGTAAATACACTGACTTTCATGTAAAACAAAGTTAATTAGTTACTTAATTAGCTAATGTCTATTAATCTTACTAGCCTTGGTAACATAATTTGGTAGCATTGTATGTTAAGGTTCAGCTAATCTGGAAATTAGAGATCTACATTCTAAACAAATCTTAAAATTTGGCTATGAATGCAGTTAGTTTCAGAGTATTTTTTCTAGCAATGACCTTTCTTTTTGAGAATGTAATTTCTTTTAGAAAGAATTCTTGTGGAAGAAAATAAACACCTGCGCTTGAGAGGAAACAACATTTTCTCACACTGTTTTTAAACTAAAACAAGGGAAATAAGTATAAATGAATGTTAATGATGATATCTCTCAGGTCACTTTTTATACAGCAAATTCTTCACACTTCTAATGGTTAAAAATAAACATTTACTTTGATAAATAGAAAATCAGGCTCTTTAAGCTACATCTAATAATTGTGCTTCTCCTTGCCTCCTTTTCTACAGAGATGCTATTGAAAACAACATGGATTTCATGGGGTTAATTATAATGCAAAACAAGCTGAAGCAAGAAACCCCTGCTGTACTTGAAGATTTGCATAAAGCCAACATTCGCACTGTCATGGTTACAGGTTAGCATGTAAACATTCATACTCAAAAAGATAAAAAATACGTCTCTTTTTGGTGGTGTTTTAATTGTAGTGTACGAAGTAAAATTTTAGTGTCAATAGGTTGAGATTACACTGTATGTATAGCAGGAGGAAAGTTCAGAAACTGGTGTCTGAATATTCTCACAATAATCTGTTTCTTTTTGGGTGAAAGTTGCTTCAGAGATCAGAAACCAGCATGGGGGTTAATTCTACTTCATAGCTTCCTCTCCCTAGCTCCATGCACAAGTTACTTTATACTGAATTGAAGGGTGAAAAACCTTGGAGGTTTTCCAAATCAGACTAGGTAAAAGTCCCGGTCTACTCTTATGACTGACACTGCTTTGAGAAGGAGGTTGGACTAGATGACCTGCTAAGGGTCCCTACCATTTTTAATTATATTATGTCACATTGTAATGGATTTTTTTTTTTGTAAGAATGAATTCTTATGTTCCCCTAAGTGGGCTAGGTATCTGTGCTTAGTGTTTTGCATGCAATATGTGTGTGTGTGTTTTTTAAATCAAAGGTATTGCAACTTTGGAATAGTGTTTTGATAGGCTAGCAATACAACTGGGTGTTTGTCTTGCATGATCTGTGACCGTGTTTAAAAAGCAGTACTTTAAATAGCCCCATGTTTTCTGCCTGATTTTAGGTTTGGTCAGTAAGAGATCTTTGTGGCTGAAAGAAGCATACAAAGTTTCTAGTGATGCTCGTGCAGGGGAGGGGTTTAACGGGCTAGACTTTGAATTTTGTCTGTAGACCTGGTTTGCCCTAAGGTTGTCACTGATACATTAGGCAGTTCTCCTCCTGGTTTAAAACTGCCTTTGTTAACTTTTCTCTTATGTGGAATATCAGTGTATGCTATTGATCCTTTTCTAACGCAAACCTTTTTACATGCAATTGTTTAACAGGGGATAACATGTTAACTGCTATCTCTGTGGCCAGAGACTGTGGAATGATTCTACCTCAGGATAAGGTCATTATTGCTGAAGCACTACCTCCAAAGGATGGGCAGGCTGCCAGGATCAACTGGCATTATGCAGATACCCTCGCAAAATGCACTAGTTCATCACCAGCCATAAACTCAGAGGTAATATGAGCATTATTATGACGTTAGAGTGTAAGCAGTTAGTTTTACTGTTGAGTTTCTTTCTTTTTATCTTATTCTTTATCTTATTATCTTAAGTAGCAAATCTGCTGTTAAGTGTCAAATCAAAATTGATGTACTAGTTAACTTTCAGATCTTAAAATACCAAAGGGTAGTAAAACAGCTGGGGGATCTAGTTTTTCAACTGTGATGCGACATTTGACACTTTCTGGGGATCCGCTTGATTTGACACTTTAGTTGTGCAGGAGAGATCTTTTCCACATTTCAATCTGTTAAGACTGCTCTAGCTGCTTGTAGTTGAAACATTAAACCACACTTTCTTATTACTAAATAAGTGTTTTCATTGTATGAGGTTTTCTTTCAAGTAATGTTCTTAGAAACCTCCTCTAGTGTGGGATCTCCAGGAATACCACTCTGAGTATTAGCTTGAAATTACAGGGTGTCTGTATAAATACACTACAGCTGGAGTATTAAACTGCTTTTGATAGGATATTCCAGTTAAATTGGTCCATGAAAGCCTTGAGGATCTCCAGATGACCAAATACCATTTTGCAATGAATGGAAAGTCATTTGCAGTGATTTTGGAGCATTTTCAGGACCTGGTACCCAAGGTGAGCATTTTACTTGAGTATGAGCACTTTTGATGATGAACAGACTTTGCCCTGTGAGCATTAAGAGATCTTCTGTCTTCCAGCTTGTGTTACATGGCACTGTGTTTGCTCGCATGGCGCCTGATCAGAAAACTCAGTTGGTGGAAGCTTTACAAAATGTAGAGTAAGTATTTGCTTAAGCATAGAAAGCAGGAGGGTTGACAGAGTGTTCGGTGTGATAGGAGAGAAAATTATGTATGCTGCTAGCTGTTTTGCCAAATGAAAAAGGCTGGGCTAATATAACTTCCTTGAGTTGGTAAATCAGCCTATTAGCTGAGCAGGAATGAGAGTAGTACCATCTGCTGGCTAGTTGTGAAAGTTTCAGACTTTTCATGAAGTTATAAATGATGAATAACTAAACTGACTAAGGTGTTTTATAAATCTGATTGCTTGGCTTAAACAAATCCATCAAATGTCTTCTGTGTATTAAAGTAGTATTAACGGGATAACTTCTGTTCACATATGGTCAATATACTGTCTGCTGGTGCCAGGCCTTGCAGCTGTACAAAATATTACAAAAGTCTCTGCCTAGAGCAAAGATGCTTTAGACCACCTTGGAATGATAGAGGGCTGATAACCATGTTGGTTTGATTGACCTGGCTGAGTCATGTTGCTTTTCTGTCTACTTCCTTATATGTATAATGGGAACAGTAATTGCTTTCAGCATTAACAATCACTCATTATGCAAACCCTGAGTAAGTCAAATAATATGGGCATTTTTAATGGAATAAGCTAAATGGACTGTGATTAGGGAATGGTCCAGAATGCTGACACCTGTTTGGTTTTTATAGTTACTATGTGGGCATGTGTGGAGATGGAGCAAATGACTGTGGCGTAAGTATATTTTTATTTTCCGTACAGAACTGTTCAGTTAAATTTTACAGCTGAAAACAAGTTTTAAAATGTTCTCTATTTCAATCTTAACTGGCAGGCGCTAAAGAGGGCACATGGTGGTATATCTTTGTCTGAACTTGAGGCTTCTGTGGCATCACCATTCACTTCCAGGACACCTAGTATTTCCTGCGTGCCAAAGCTGATCAGGTAATGCCACTTACTATGAACTTAAATATGTGCGTGTAACTAGTTTTGCATGCTCTGTGTTAGTATATGTTTGATGATGTAGGAGGCCAGTTTGAATTAAAGAACAAGCCATACATTTTTAGTAGTTCTGTTTCTTTACTGAAGGTACTCTGAGCAAAGGCTTGCCATAGCATGATTTAGTATTTTGTTATAAACCCTTTTGTCCATGTAAAGTTAATTTTTTAGAGTGTGAGTGAGCTTCTACACATTAGTATTTAATTTGATGTTTTAGTGACTATATTAGTTTCCATAAAGGCTATGTGTAATTGCAAGCAGTAAAATTCTTCAGATGACTGCTCAGCACCATACAAAGTAGAAAACAAATTTTCTAAATAGGGTTTGACCTATTTTTGATTCTAGAATTGGAAGTTAGGTAATAATTTTGGATAAAGGTCAGCCAGAGAAGAATCTAGTTAAGTGTGTGTGGAACTAATGAAGTACTGCGTAATCGGAAACATTTCTGAAGTCAGCAACTCTGTGGCTGACTGCATGTTCATTCAGACTGCATGTTCATTCAATCCATGTAGTAAACTAGTGCTTCATAGATGCTTGTGCAAGCAGACCTTCATTTTAAAGCCTCATGAAAACCTCATGAAGTCCAAAGAACACCAAAGTAAGGTGGTGGCTCAGTTCAGAAGGCATGCTCACAACTTTGATGCACTTGAAAGTGTACCATTCTGACCCCTTTTTCTCCGTATGTCTTCAGCCTAATGTCCCTCAAAGGATTTACTGATTGTTTAATTGCAGCTAACATTTTGCTAAGCAGAGTTTAACTGCTTGCACAGAAGGCTTTCTACTTACATGATTGCATTTGTTTTGACAGGGAAGGCCGTGCTGCTTTAATAACTTCCTTCTGTGTATTTAAGTTCATGGCATTATACAGCATTATCCAGTACATCAGTGTTACTCTGCTATATTCTGTAAGTATTTAATTGTGCTTAAGCAGTGTCAACGTAATTCAGAGATCTGAAAATTGATAGATATTTAATACAAATTGTTGCAAGTCTGTGAGTACAAAACACCCACATTCTAAAAACTGTCTTTGGACTAAAAGTTTTGTTAGTATTTTTTGCTTTTCTTTATATTAACTATATGAAAAACACAGTAGTATCTTTTTAAAAAAGGCAATAACTAATGCCTGTGAATAGAAAGTCTCTACAGTGGGAAGTCCAAATAAGCATATAAATAAAAAAACAAAAATAAAACAAAAAAACAAAACAAAAAAAAACAAAAATACAATTTTCCATTATAAAAACTGTCAGCATTTTAAAATAGCCTAACTTTATTTAAGGGCAATGCATTTCTTTTATGTAAGGATTGAAAGAGAGCAGCTGTAAGTATTGAGTTGGGGGAGGGAAGCAAAGTGGAGTATTT
>VYZW01030849.1:0-10251 GCA_013401315.1 Balaeniceps rex | reverse complement strand
GTGCTTAGTTGCCGACTGGGGCTAAACCACGACAGATGCGGTTTCTCTTCAGTTTTGTGTAAGAAAGGGGCTAATATGGGCTTTGTTGCTGTTTATGTAAGGGTTTTGGCATTGCTGGTATGGAATTTCAGGCGTAGCTAAGGAGCATAAATTCAGCTCTTGAACCACTCTTGAAAAAATAATATTTTTAACCTTATTAAAGTAACAAATAATAAATTAATAAGGCTAAAATACATCCTTTATTATAGAAAAATGACATTGAAGCGGTAGATTTAAAATAAGGGGTTTGCATACATTCTGTCTAAGTGTTATACTGCCTGCTATTACAGTGATCTGGTATAGTTAGTAACAAAACTAACAAATTTCAGCTGTCAAGAAAATGAGTAATTTTCCATAGGCCTCTTGGTGCTAAATACATAAAGGATCAAGTTTGGCTATGCTTCTTTGTAGTATAATCATTTTTATAATAGGTATAATCTTTGCCTGTTGTTTCATTTCTTAAGCATTGTCTTACAAGAAAAAAACGCTGATCTTACAGTCATAGAATCATAGAATGCTTTGGGTTGGAAGGGACCTTTAGAGGTCATCTAGTCCAACCCCCCTGCAGTGAGCAGGGACAACTTCAACTAGATCAGGTTGCTCAGAGCCCCATCCACCTGACCTTGAATGTTTCCAGGGATGGGGCCTCCACTGCTTCTCTGGGCAACCCCTTCCAGTGCTTAACCACCCTCATTGTCAAAATTTTTTTCCTTATATCTATCCTAAATCTACCCTCCTTTAGTTTAAAACCATTACCCCTTGTCCTGTCACAACAGGCCTTACTATAAAGACTGTCCCCATCTTTCCTATAGGGCCCCTTTAAGTACTGAGAGGCTGCAATAAGGTCTCCCCGCAGCCTTCTCTTCTCCAGGCTGAACAACCCCAACTCTCTCAGCCTGTCCTCATCATAGGAGAGGTGCTCCAGCCCTCAGATCATTTTTGTGGCCCTCTTCTGGAACCTGCTCCAACAGGTCCATATCCTTGTGCTGAGGGCTCCAGAGTTGGACGCAGTACTCCAGGTGAGGTCTCACCAGAGCAGAGTAGAGGGGCAGAATCACCTCCCTCGACCTGCTGGCCACCCTTCTTTTGATGCAGCCCAGGATACGGTTGGCCTTCTGGGCTGCAAGCACACCCTGTCGGCTCATGTCCAGCTTTTCTTCCATTAGTACCCCCAAGTCCTTCTCTGCAGGGCTGCTCTCAATCACTTCATCCCCCAGCCTGTATAGATATCGGGGGTTGCCCCGACCCAGGTGCAGGACCTTGCACTTGNATCCACCGAACGGTCCACCCATCAAATCCATATGTCTCCAATTTAGAGAGAAGGATGTTGTGGGGGACCGTGTCAAAGGCTTTTTGGAAGTCCGGATAGATGACATCCATTGCTTTTCCCTTGTCCACTGATGCAGTTACTCCATCATAGAAAGCCACCAGGTTAGTCAGGCAGGACTTGCCCTTGGTGAAGCAATGCTGGCTGTCTCAAATCACCTCCCTGTCCTCCGTGTGCTTTAGCATTGCTTCTAGGAGGATCTGTTCCATGATCTTCCCAGGCACACAGGTAGAGGCTGACAGGTTGGTAATTCCCAGGGTCCTCCTTTCTGCCCTTTTTAAAAATGGGTGCAATGTTTCCCTTCTTCCAGTAATGGGGGACTTCACCTGACTGCCATGACTTTTCATATATCATTGAGAGTGGCTTGGCAACTTCATCAGCCAACTCCTTCAGGACTCTGGGATGCATCTCATCAGGTCCCATTCATTGCAGTTTATTTGCCACTTATCAGATAGCAAACAGTTTTACATGCCTGTCTTTATATCAGCAAGAAATGCAGTAGCCTAAAACAAAGATTTTTTTGGGAAGTGGAGGAGGGCAGGGAGACAAGGAAGACAAAGTTGGACCTGATGTACTTTTTATTGTAAGCTGTGGATAAGTATTGGCTGAATGTTAAGGAAATCACTAAACCAGAATAGAAGCATAGGAGTTTTCCTCTTCTGAATTATCCAGAGTCTGATAATTAAGTGAGAAATCCTCTCTTAATTCTGATCCTCCAATGTATTGTAATCCTTTCAAGACATTAAATATTACTGGATTAATGGCTGTTAGTGTAAGGCTTTGCCACAGAAGCACATTTTTGTTAAGCAATAATAATAAAGAATTTCCACTTGGAATTCAGACATAGGTAATTAGAAAGCAAATATATACCTTTAAACAGAAAAAAGGGACAGTGTAGTACGTTAAAAGCTACCTTTCTGTTTCTCAAAGTAATATATAGGTATCTCTATACTGTAGCATGTTATAGTTAAATGCTTCATGATTGCAAGAGTGGCCAATGTTTTACAGAGAAGTATATGGTTATTTTTCCTATTTCTAGGGTCTCCTCCCATCTTAGCATACACTGGCTTGCTTTTGCTATTCCCTGTTTATTTACTGCTTATGCTTTCCCATTGGTTCAGTTACCAATTCTTGCTCCATTATGCTTTCATCATTTGACTTCTAGCTTGCAGACCCAATTTTCTGTTGCTCTGTCTCATTTTTCCCTGAGTACTGAGAATTTGTAGTCAAAATTAGGAATTATGAAGTTTGTGGTGTATTTGTTTCAGTTTTCCTGCATATGTAATTAATTTGATTTGGCATTCAGTTCAACATTTACTTCACACGTTTTCTATTTGAATGTTATTTGCAATCAGCGTTTTTTCAAAATTAAGCCTAAAACTAACCTTTTCCCCCAAATTATTATATCATCCAGATACAAGTGACAAATTTTATAATGCAAAGATACTTTTAGCATTTTCTTAACAATCAAGAGTCTATATGAAGTGAAAATAACAAAGATAATTACTTTGTATTATAAATCTATAAGAAAAATTACTTTAAAACACAAGAAAAATGTAGTCTCTGATTTAAGTACTGTATTGGGTTATGTGGCAAGATTTTGGTAGCAGTGGGGATTGCAGATGTGTTTTCTTTGAGAAGACACCAAAAGCTGTCCCCATGTCAGGCAGAGCCAGCTGCCTCCAAGACAGATGCACTGCTGGCCAAAGCTGAGTCCATCAGCAACATCTATATATTTAACAAAGGGTAAAAAATGCTGCACAACAGCAGCTGGGAGAGAAACAACCCTGCAGACATCAAGGTCAGACCATGGTGACACAGGCTGCTCCCCTGCAGCCCATGGAGGTCCACATTGCAGCAGATATCCATGCTGCAGTCCATGGAGGACCCCACACCAGAACAGTCTGTTCCTGAATGATTGTACCCCATGGAAAGGACCCATTCTGGAGCAGTTCTTGAAGAACTGCAGCCCATGGGTGGGACCCCACACTACAGGAGGAGAAGAGTATGAGGAAGGAGTGGCAGAAGCAAACTGTTGCAAAATGACTGCAATCCCTATTCCCCATCCTCTGGCACTGCTCAGAGGGAGGAGATAGAAGAGTCAGGAGTGAAGTGGAGCCTGGAAAGAAGGGAGGGGTGGGGGGAAGGTGTTTTTAATTTTCTTTTATTTCTCACTAACTTACTCTGTTACAATTAATTGACAATGAATTAAATTATTGTCCCTAAATTGAGTCTGTTTTGCCCATGATGGTAATTGGTAAGTGATCTCCCTGTCCTTACCTCGACCCACAAGCTTTTAACAGTATTTTCTCCTTCTGTCCTGTTGATAGTGGCTGAGTGATAGAGCAGCTTGGTGGGCACCTGACAGCCAGCCAAGGTCAACCCACCACAACTATGAAAATAGAAATAAGCAATGTCTTCAACTTTAAGGAGCCTTAGAAAATTTAGACAATCTCTCTCTCTCAGTCTTAAGCAAATTGCCAGGTGAAAACCCTTCTAGCAGAAACCTCTTAACTGAGGTTTCCTTTGTAAGAAAATAAATTAAAATGCAAAATATTGTAAGTATTCCAATCTTTCTTCCACAGAGAAATAAAAAAGTAAGCTGATTATTTAAGAGGCTTGTTTTTCTACAGTATCTAAGTTAGGTATCTAATTTTAGATGACATGAATACTGCTTTTCAAGGTGCTCATTAATACATGAAGTTGGAACTAAGTGTGCCTGATTGTGCTTGTTTCAAGACAAGAGTCAGTAGAATTTGGGAATGAAATCTTTGCATGTTATTGGAAAATTAGTTTAAAACCTCAGTGGCTTAATGTATAACTTTAGGTTTGTTCGTAAATTCTGTTCAGTTTCATGACTGATCTGTAACGTAAATTTCTAATTTTTTTTCTTAATCTGAATGTTTTCTTTAAAAATTGTGCAGGCAGTGTTCAACACTGAGCCACTGTTAGGAATTAACATAATGTGATGTCTGTGATAGCACATTTTTTAAGCTAGTTTCCACATAAACACAAAGAACTATTGAATTGTATGGTCATAATTGACTAAAATTATGTGGAAAAACAGATTCATACCCCGAGAGGTAAGAGCATTTACTTACAGAACAATCATCCATTTATCTATGTTCAATATTTGCAATAGGAAATAGGATGCTGGAAGACACCATGAACTGGGCCCCTTCTCTGGCTCATAGCCATCATACTCTGCTACTATCAACAACTCTTGTTACAGAAGTATTAGAGGATACAACCCTGAGAAAGGAAGATGAAAAAATAGTAATTCAGTGGTTTCTTGAAAACTATAATAATTTTTTTTTTTAACTTATTTAAAAGCTCTTTTATTCCTGGGTCTAGAAAGTACTTTTAACAAAGTAGAAAAAGACTCTTCCTTTTGTGGGATGTGTCTTGTCAAATGCCAAATAAACAGCCATGATATAAAGCATGGCATAATAATGTTGTCAGGTATCTGAAAAGGAACTTTTCATTCCCATTGGACAAGAGTTGGAATAAACATTCCCAACCCACATTTCACTGAACCAGTTTTAGACTCTCAGGCTGATTCTGTAACACAGGTTAGAAGATCACAGTTTCCTCAGATATATATTTTTTTTTCTGCTTATGGTTTGTTCATGAATAACTGAAATGACATCTTTCCTTCTGAGCTGTGACCATTATATTAAATCAGGCAATACTTTTCAGATGCATGCGTAAGTTGCATTGACATTTAATTCCCATTACATTTTGTCAGTACAATAAATGCCCCTGATGTTTACAGAAAATGAATCCTGAAGGTCTTAATGTATATTGGAGCCAATAGAAAGATGGTTTTTGAAAGAAGGAACAGTGATTTAGGATGGTTCCATCTGAGAAGCTATGTAACAAACCTTTCATGGCAGAAAAAAACAGTTTAGAAGCTTTTAATCCATGGAATAAATAAAAATGAGAGTTAGAAGTCAGTGTAAATTAACGGTCAAAGCAGATGCATACCATCCAAACATGTAACTTAGTGGGAACAGAAAAACAGGACTGTTTAGTTTTAAAAATATGTTTATTCACTTAGTTGAATATGCCATTTACTATAATTCAGTTATTGTCTTACTGCATAGTTACTACCAGTTTTTCAAACTAATGTTTTTGTACATTGTTATCTGTGAAATTTTCAAAGCAAATATATTGGATAAGCCTTCAATTCCTGCTGAGCACACAGCCACTAATGTGACATTGCCTGGAGATAAAAGCATCATTGTTCTGCATGCTTTTGGATATCGCTCTGCTTTCCTTACTTAATCCAAGGTCATTATTGTCAAACCACAGAATGTTCTCACAAAGATCAAACGTTTTCCCAAGAAGGAATAATGACAACATGGTACAGTGGAAATTAAAAAGTTTAAAGCCAATATATACTACTGATCAAAGGAGAGAAATATTGTCAAAGGAGGAAATTGTATTTTTATTTAAAAGATTGAGCTCATTACACAGAGGAACAGATAATTGAGACATACATTTTAGAACTAGGGAAGAATTATTTGTTTCTCTTGTATCAAAAAGGATTTGGTTTTATTTTTGCTGTTTGCTTTTGTTTTGCACACCACTCCCCATCCCACCCTCACACGCAAAAGCATTTGAATAGTTTATGCTGAAACATCTCTATGCTGCAAGATAAACACAGTGGTTAATATCTAAATATTTGTGTCAGTATTATTCTGAGGTCAAAAACTTATGTTATGTTGTTAGATAAAATGGTAATTTCTTAGCAAATTATTACTGGCATATATAAGGCTAAAATAAAATTTAAGTACATCGTGTTCCCTGTTTTATGCTAACATGTTTATCCATTTCTTAACTGAGCTTGCTGACAAAACCTGAATTTTCACTCTGAATGATGTGTACTCATCAGAAGAATGAAAGATGTTGTTATAATTGTAGGAAGGAAAACGGATGTAAGGTCAGTGAAGTAGGATGAAGCAAGCACATGAAAGGCTGAAGTTAAATAAGGAGTTTTGCAGGAAACTAAAGAAGACAGTGGAAGATAAAAAATTATTTCCTGTCTTTCTGAGATGGGGAACTGTCCTGATCTTGGCATCTTGTAAATGTTATGTAGTTTCCAGTATTTTCTTACACCAGTGAGTAGCACATTCTGGTCTTTCTATTACTGATGCTCTCGTGATACGTTGATGATTACTTAGTTTAGAAGTGCAGATTCCTGCAGCAGACTGGTTGGATAAAATCCAATCATGGAAATAAACAAAAAATAATGGCTTATTTCTGAACTTGTTCACTGGTTTCCCTAGAGTTTTGCCATAAATCTCAGATAGGTCACCAAGCTAATCTATATGTTCAGCCTTCTGAGAGCTTCCTCTAGTAATTGATCCACTTGTAGAAGTTTGAAAATCAAACCACAGATACTGCTCTAGTTTTGAATCCTCTTTATCCAGATTAGCACACCAGATATAGTTTAGAAGCATTTGGTGTGGGCTTGAGGCATATGCATAGCCTTGGTTACCTCTTATGATACCTTCCATCTCTTTGATCCATCTTAAATGCCACTGCTGTAATAAGATCAAAGACTATGTACTGATCATGTATGCATAGACTTTAAAACCTATATAAAGTTCACAGCCATGCCAGCAGATAAGGCATAAGTCAAAGATTCAACAATTTTTTCATAAACAATTTTCTCAGTATAAACATTTCTAATAATGATCATTCCAATTAAAAGTATTTGCATCTAGTTGTGGCTTCAAAAGATCTTTTTTGCTTGAAAAGTGTTCTCATAAGCTTTTCTTCTTCTTGTTCAAAGAGATTTAATAGGTGAATGAGTGAGGGCTTGGTGTTTTTTTAAGGAATCCTAGATAACATTGGAAGTACAGCATGTATAATGTGATTACTCCATCTTCGCTTTGCAACATTTTGCTCTTGTAAACTAAAAATGGTAGTAAAACAACATCTTGATTATTTTAATTTTTACCTTTTCATCTAATTACGAAGTAGAAGATTTTTTTTTTAATACTCCTTCGGCATTAAATGGCTTTCAAATAACTTCCAAGAATCTATGGCAAATAATGGAATGCAGAAAAGTAATTTCTGTCAGATGGCTACTGTTACCTTCTGTGTACAAACCTATTTTTAGAAACAGTGATTTTCATCACTCTGGTATCTAATTTGAACCATTCTGAAATGACAGTTATTATGAACTGTATTAGCATCTTTTTTTTTCCTGACACTAATGCCATCATCTTTATGGACTCCTGTCTAACCTACAATAGCTCAGTGTTAGGAATACATTTAAATATATTACTGTATTTGAATAATTACATATTTGATTTTTTTAAAAATGAATGGCACCAAATCTTATTATGAATTACCTAGTGTATGAAAAATTATCCTTATTTTTTTCTTTTTAATATTTATTGAAATGAGCCAATGCTGGCAGTGGTTAAATTGGTAAATTCCCAAGGGTGAAGCAGTATTACTAATGGCTTGCATCATAAATGCTAAATTCGTTGAGATAAGTTGACAAGAAAGTTGATTAATGCATTAATTTGCAATACCGTGAATTCTTAATTAAGAAGTGATGCGTAGGTAAATGTCTGCATTTGTGCCATACCAAACCATTTGCATTGCAAATAAAGAAAAAATGTGTGTATACATATAACTAAATAACTGTGAGGAGGAAAAACATGGAGATGCACATCTCATTTTAAAATCAAGAAGAAATGAAGCCCTCTGTTGGTATTTCTTTAGTGAGTACGTACTACTCCATGCAAGCAACCTGTAAATAAGGTTCCGTAATAGGAATATAAGAAGTGATGTAAGACTTAACATAGCTGTTGGATCAAAGGTTGTCTATTTGGCTCTGAAAGAGGACAAAGTCCACTGGTTCTTGCAATTCCTTCAGACTCCAGCGTGTGTTTTCAGGATTCCATCTGATTTTCTTATTTCCATCCTGAATTGTCTGTATCCTGTATCTTATAGTAACACTTAGAGTAAAAGTCATATTAGATATATATTTCCCCTTCATCACTAGTTTCCCAGTCCCATGCTTATTTTCTCCCTAAATTGGTGGGAAGGGGTCTCAGAAGTATCCGAGTTCCTAAAATATCAATTAACCACAGAATTAATCAATTACCATACAGAAAAAGAAGATGTGGAATAGGGATTTCAAATTATGTGGCAGTAGAGACAGTATGTAAATTATGAAAATAGACATTTGGCAGACACTTGGCTCTAAGTGGCTGCTGAGGAACAGAAACCATGAATGAACTGGAGAAATAAAAAGAAAAACAGCATGACAGTGAATATGCCTGAAAATGAAATGAGAGAAAAAATGAAAAGAGTTTGAGAGGTACAGAAGACAAAGGATGAGGAAAAGACCCTTGTATAGTAACTTACAGAAAGGAAAAACAGCTGTGAAGGAAATCATACAAAAGAGAAAAAAAAGTAACACAATAAAGTTCTAGTAAGAATAAAATGTATGTCTTATAGGTAACATAACAATAAGACACCAAAGAATTCAGTGCCAGTGAAAAATGGTGTAGTTAAGATAGATGGATGTGGTTATGGACAAGATGCATTCTTTCCCAAGATAACCTGAAGATAGACTGGCATTTAATAAAAAAGGCATGATGCAGCTCAATGTTTTTCTTAAACAATTATAATACCTGCTGCTACAAGTAAAGCTCTTCTTTTTATGCATCAAGATAAACTCAGTGTCACCTAATCAGAATGAACAGTTTCCCTTTAAGTTAAAAGTAAAAAACTGAACTTCTAAATAAAACCAACACTGGCTGGAGCATATCCAGTATTTTGCCACACCGGTTGTACAGGCTGACTGCTGTGTTGGAGTTGTCCGCCCCGACTGCCTGATGCCTGCGTGTTGCTTGTGGAGCCTGTGGGTGGAAAGGAAGCTTGGGAGACAGGTCATACTTTAAAACAAGCTCTGCAGTGAGTTTCTGTGTTATTAATTTTTTTTTCTTTTTTCTTTTTTTCTTTTTTCTTTTTTTCCTTTAACATATAACTTTTTTTTCATTATGTTTCCCCTTGTAAGGCAAATCCCGGGTTCATTAAAAGTATCTGCTGTCACAAATAGTGCAACAGTAACTGGAAATTTAATCAAGCAAATCTCTTAATTCATTTGTCTCAGCTGTACCTGATTATACAGTATAATATTTCTGGGACAGATTTCCAAATGTATTTATGTATTTGACTTCCATTAAAATAATGAAGTCTATAGAATTTAAATACCAAAACATTTTGAAAACAATATTCTTTGCTCATTATTTATAAGATTCCAATTTACCTTCCATCCCACATACAACCTGCTGTCCCTGCCCCACACCTATTATCTAAAAGAAAGTTTGAAAATGCTACAGAAAATCTACATTAAAAAAACCAAAACAAAACAACAAAACAACACAGATATTCAAATTTTCAATAATGAAGACAAAACAGCAGGAAAAATAGATTGGTAAAATGATATAGATGAATACATTTTTCTCCTTCATATTTTGGAAAACAGCAAAGTGATCAGATTATCAAATTTTTAAATCATATCTTCAGCCTCCAGTTTCTTCCTTTCTTCATAACACTCCAACTATGATTTTTTTTCCAGTTGAAAATGAAACCACAATGTCAGTAAAAAAAGTCAGGAGTTAAGCTGGTACCTCTGTGCCAAGAAAACAATTAAACTGCTTCCTCAAGGGAAATTTGCAACACCTAACTTAGGAACCTCTCTTTATTGAAGATGATGTAGAAGTCCTGCCTCATTTATTCTGTCTGAGTCACCATTCAGGGGCAGTAGATTTCTCTCAACACGTCTGTGGAAGCACTGCTGCTGAATGCTATATACTTTATTTTGTGGGCACTCCATACATTGAGCTCTTGAG
>VYZW01030848.1:6759-17032 GCA_013401315.1 Balaeniceps rex | reverse complement strand
ATTTTGACATGTTATCTTTTCAGCAATGTTGTATGTTTGCGATACGTTCGCTGTAGGCATAGATGTGAGGGTCGCTCTGCTTTGTATATAAAATTTCAGGATTTTTTGCTGGATCTAGATTTTGATATTTAGATTATGAACCAGTTCTGCATTTTGGGGCGAGGAGTGTTGCTGGGGCTGTTAGTTTCAGTCCAAGTGTAACCATCACTGTTTAGTTTACCAGTTTTTCAGAACTAAATTGTAACTGTCAGTAGCTGTTTCATTTTTGTTAATATATTACTTTCCTCCCCCCTGCCGCCCTGCACATCAACGGCATAAGTGAAGAGTGACTACACAATTTCTGGAGATCTGTTCTGCTTTTGCTTTCCATACTTTTTCTCTCGCTAGTCAGTACTTCATGGCTGTTAAACAGGATGTGCTGTTTCCTGGAACAGCTAATTTACAAGTGAGTACTTTTTCAGTTTTGTATGTATTCTTGCACAACAATCAAAAAAACAAGGTTTATTCTTTTGGTTTGGGGAATTTGTGGCGCTTTTTTTTTGTTATTTTTTTTATTTATCCTCTTATCCACTGGATTAAATCTCTTGTTTAGTTATTGCAAAATCCCCTCACTGTCTTTTTAGTTGAACCTGAATCATGAAAACAAGGAGTCTGAATTACATTTGAGGAAGGAAATGTTCAACTTGAAACATGGTGCTTGCAGGTAAATCAGTGGACACTGAAAATAAAATAATTAGGAATAGAATGGCTCTTTATTTTATGTGACTGATTTGGAGTTGGCTACATCTGAAAAGGAATGAAAAAATGATCTCTTTGCTTGAGATTTGCCAAACAATGCTATAAGCTCCAAGTTATTTTGAGGTGGTGAAAGGTGAAACATTTGGCATGTTCTTTGTGGGCAATGCTTTAAAAAAAGAGAGGGCGGGAAAAAGGCGTTGCCACATCAGAGTTAAGGGTGTTTGTGGTTGTCCATGACAGCGGCTCCAGTTTTAAAACACCTGTGTTTACTTTCCAGCTTTTCTCAATCGGCCTGAAAGTGGCCTAAGAATGGCACAGACCTGCAGTGTGGCTGTGTTGCCTTTGCAACACACACACACGCAAAAAAAAGAAAGGAAAAAAAAAGACAGAGATAAATCTCTTGTTATGCAGCTAATCATTAACAGCATTTTTGTGCCTAGCTGAAAACATCTGGAACTTCTCTAAATTTTTATAGTCTATCAGGTAGTGCCTGTATTTTTTTCCTAATCTATTAAGCTAAATTTTTATCTTTGCTATTTTGTTTTCTAGCAAAAATAAAATCAACTTAGTGTTGGTTTGTGGGGTTTTTTAGTGGTAAACAATAATAACTAAAATTGGTTTTTTTGTTGCAAAGTGATATTTCATTCCATTATTTGGAAATATGTGTACCAATACTCCAATTAAAAAAAAAAAACAAAAAAAAACAACACCAAAACCAGGCACAGCCCCCCCTCTGCCATCCTCCCTGAAAAAAAGAAACTCACCTTACAGCTCTTTTCTGAGTCGAGTTTTGCTTCATAAAATCCTAGCATTTGATGTGTATTAACTTTCTGTAATGTGCTAGTTTGCACATTATCATGTAAATGCCTCGTCCTGCAATGGGTTATAGAGTTAAGTTAGGTGTAAAATAGACATCTCTTGAAAACTGGGTAATGGAGATTGAATGTTTAAAAAAAAAAAAAAAGACAAGTTGAGATATCGCGTGTTTTCAGTGCTTGCTTAGAAATTTTAAAATAATTTGTGGGTCAGTATTTAAGATAGTCATCTGAAGAGAGGCATACTTTTTACCACTGCTCCAAATTTATTTATTATTACCACCTTTAAAATTTGTTCACGTCTTACAAATTTGTTTGGCTTTTTAAGAAAACCTCAGCTGCTTTCTCTAGTATTTTTTAATTGATGTAACATCTCTTCCACCGTCTACCCCAGATGACATGCCTGACATTCCTGTTTATAAAAATATGTCTGCTTCATAATTATGTTTATTTTTCTTTATGGATCACTCAGCATAGGTCAGGTTTTGTTTTCTGGAAGTAGGAAAAAAAAGCAAAAGAANTTTAGAATTGTGAGCTTAATAGACAGATTCAGGGTCAGTGTATGGGGATGAACAACATGAAACCCCTTAACCAAGATGTGTAGCCTAACTGGGGCACAATTACTTTAATACTGTTGGTCTAACATGATGACTTGACAGAGCAAACTGGGAACATGCCAGTCCCCTCCAGATTGGGCACCTCTAATAAATGAGAAATTGTACCAGAATGATCTCCCTTTGTGATACACAGCAGAGCAGCCACCTTTCCACAGCTTTCCCAAGGGGTAGGAAAAGCGGGACGGGTGCATGCTCTGACGAATCTGCCTTCTGCAGAACACACAGCGCGCTCTCAACTCACTGCAAGGAAAGGTGCTCAGAAAATAGGAGGTTTTTAACGTCCCCCTTTTTCAGTGATTCAACTAGCAAAACTGGAGGGTGTTCATCTGAATCAACTTTGAACACAGAGAAGAGCTTGCGAGCTAGATCCTCACCTGAGTATCTGCACAGTAGTATCACTGAAATCCACATAGTAATACTCTTTCATATCAGTAAAGGGCGTAAGGCAGTACCTCAGCTGAGAAATGGGGGGCACAAGAGATCTAAAGAGTTCACAGAATTTATTCCAAGGGGCTGTAAAGGTAATTAAATGATATGTCTAAAAGATAGGGAAGTTGTTATATTTATTAAATTACCAGGTGTAGATGTGTTTTAAAAGCAAGCTGGATAACGTCAATATATTGAAAGGGGAAGAAAAAGCTTTGTGAGTGTAACTGTTTTTCTGAAGGCAACACTGAGATCTTGATAAGAAAGAGGTAAATAGGGAGCTCATATTCAAAATACGTCTAAGTGATTTGGATGCCTACCCCTCAAGACTTTTAATGGTTTTTAGCTATCTAACCCACTTACAGATTTTTGAATCCCACTAAGTACCTGTCTTGAGCTGCCTCAGCACCTCTAAAAATCTGATTGTCTCTTCACTTTTTGACCTCTGTTAAAATTACTCCCTGCTCCCTGTAAAAGCTGATGGTTAAATAAGAGAAAAATTAAAGATGGCAGTTTCCTAGCAGTTAAAACTTCATAAAATATGAAATATATTTATTCAGTTTGTGCTTGTGACCATCTAGTAAGTCACTCTAGCTGTTCAGTTGGGGATTTTTAGCATTAAAATATCTGTGAAATACCACTGAGTCTTTACACATTCATTACAGATGTAAGACAAAATCAGCTAACTATCTAAGAAAAGGCATAATTATGTGAGCTGTAGACCAATTGTCCTGTTAGGGATGTGTACACAAACGGGTACAGTTGTTCACGTGGTTGCTCAGACCAGCCATAGATTGGCTGTTTCTGGTCTAGGCTGTGTAGCAGTGTTAGGGTGGTACTGAATCCAACACGATACCTAGCATGTCACCTGGGAATACCTTCAGATAGACTCTCTGGAAGAGCTTGTGTGGCCATTTGTAGTGAGTCTGCAAAGCAGGTTTTCAGGATCCCTCCTAAATTTACCAGACTTTACACTTTTCCTGTTCCTGTACTGGAATCACATCAGTATTGAAAGAACTCTTCCTTCTTAAGAAAATACAGCCAAAAAGAGACAAATACAGAAGTTACAGTCTCTGCAGCTTTTTTTTTTTTTTTTTCATCCTACTCAACGGTGCATTTGATACCACAGATCTTGCGTATCTTGCTACAGCTGAAATATCATGGAATCCCCCCGTTCAGTTTGGTCAAGGCCTGTGTGCTGGCAAGATTGCTCATACCATCTTGCTTTTAGTCACTTTATGCCTTTCTGATCCGGGGGTAAGGAAACATCTTAAAGGTAGGATACATTTTCATCTGCCTCAGCACCACCTCTTACTGTGTTTCCAGGGGATATCACATCCTCAGAAGAGTGTACAAGTATCAGGCAGTAGGGCATGGTGTTCTGTATGGACCACATGGTGTTGTCTCACCTGGTCTTATTCAAGGTGTAGTCAGAGGGAAGCCAAAAAGTTTATTTGGCTTGTTTCTAAAATATGTCAATATCTGAGATTTGCAAAGCAATTCTTATTTGCAAACATCATGCAGTGGATTTTGTTTCTCCATTCAGTACTTGATTTGGGAAAGTTGCATTCTTAACCATCTCATACATCAGCTACTACCTCTGATCCTCTTGGGGAGATTGCCACCTGCAAAGTGTCTACTGGTGTATATACTTAATTTATAGAAGCTATGGGTCTTCCACTCACTGTAAAAACTCAGAAATCCATCTTCCTTTTTCACTTTTCAGTCAGAGAGTCTCAACAAGAACAAAAAGAAGTGGAGAGGTTCACATATGTTCCACATTTACGCCTGTGTTTGCAGCAGTTGTACGTACAGTCTATAGGAAACAACTGTTTAAAAATTTCCTGGCTTGCAAATATGAGGCTCATCTTCATCTTCTTGATGACCTTTCATTGTTCTGTTCTTTTCCTGTGTACCAATGTGACCGGAAGCCCTCTGTGGTCTTTAGATCAGTCTCTTCTGGATAGAAATGGTTTCTCAAGAGAACACTGTGTGAGAATGTACTTTAATTTTAATATGGGGAAAAAAGAGAAAGGGTTTTGCATGACGTATCTAGCAAGCAGGTTTTTTAGCCTCATTTCCCTAAGAAAATAAGGGATATAAGATTATGCACTCTTTGTTTTCACCTTCTGATTTTTAGCTACTTTCAACCAAATCTGACAGAAGTATAATGGCTGGATCCCTAACAGGGTTTCTCTCTTCTACTCAGTTGCCAATTTTCATTAAAATCCTAATGTCCCACTCAAGGAAAAGTCGAGGACAACTTTATCAGTAGCCATTACTGTTGAGCAGGAGATAGCTGCGCAACAGGATGTCACTACTGTCCAAATGATGGACCAAAAAAGTTAAGTAGAGTGAGCTGGAGGTATTGTAGTAGAAAGCTATAAAGGATATAGGCAGAATCCATTAATTTTATGAGAACATTGGAAGGAATATGAGGTTGTTATTACAAGGAAGGGTGGTAGGAGGAAAGAGAGAGAGAGAGAGAGGGTGAAGATCAGTATCAGACAGGGCTTCATTAGTATTGCTGGTACAGAACTTACTTGATATTTATACTGTTTTTTAGAGAGATCCTTTTGCCCAAGGAATTACAAACATTTTAATGTCAATATAAACTTTTTTCTTCTTTTTTTTTCTTTTATATATCAAAATACTGCATCTAGTAGCAGAAGTGCAAATTTTAAATCTATCAAGAGTAGCACAGCCATGGTGAAGAGCGTCAATCGTTTCTCTCTGTTGCTCTTTTTATGCTACATTTAAAGTGATGACATTAAGCCTTGAAGGGGTTTTAACTTATCAAATTAAAGTCTACACCTTTCATTAGTTTTTCATAGCATTAACACCAACTGATCTCTGGCAGTTTTGGGGGGAGTAGTGAAGATTAAAAGAGATGGTACTTGAATTAAGTTGACGTTGAAAACATACTGGCACCAAAACCACCTCTCATAGTTCTAAACTCATTAACTTTTGTGGTCAAAGATTCATTCAGTGGCATATCTGACTTGGAAAAAAATATTTAAAAAAAATTTTTTTTGTATTTTTAACAAAGTCAACGAGAAGTGAGTCTTATTTTCAGATACTTAGAATAATTTCATTTATTTCTCTTTAGAGGAGTGTCGTGGTTTAGCCCCACTCGGCAACTAAGCACCACGCAGCCGCTCGCTCACCCTCCCCCTCCCCGGTGGGATGGGGGAGAGAATCGGAAGGGCAAGAGTAAGAAAACTCACGGGTTGAGATAAGAACAGTTTAATAATTGAAATAAAATAATAATAATAGTAATAATAATAATGATAATAATAATAATAATAATTGTAATGAAAAGGAGAATGAGAGAGACAAACAAAACCCAGGGAAAAGAAAACAAGTGATGCAACCGCTCACCACCCGCCGACCGACACCCAGCCAGTCCCCGAGCAGCGATCGCTGCCCCCCGGCTAACTCCCCTCGGTTTATATACTGAGCATGACGTCATATGGTATGGAATAGCCCTTTGGTCGATTTGGATCAACTATCTTGGGCTGTGCCCCCTCCCAACTTCTTGTGCACCTGGCAGAGCATGGGAAGCTGAAAAAGAAAGTCCTTGATTAGTCTAAGCATTACTTAGCAACAACTAAAACATCAGTGTGTTATCAGCATTCTTCTCATGCTAAATCCAAAACACAGCACTATGCCAGCTACTAGGAAGAAAAGTAACTCTAACTCAGCTGAAACCAGGACAAGGAGTAATCTATTTAATATTTCAATATTAAAACCTTTTTAGATACATGTCATTTATGCAAGTACTTCAAAACAGAAAGGTTCAAAAAACCAAAATATTTTAAAAATCACAGAAATTTTGTCACCTAAAAGAAAATGGGATGTGAAAAAATATTTACCTTTATTTTTATTCTCATATTATGTTCTGTTCCTGCCATCTTTTGACCTACCCCTGAAAAGTACATTGAGCTTTGCATTCTTCTCTTCCATGTTTCCATACAAGTTATTACTTCTCTCTTCTCACATCTTACACCATACTTCAACATCATGCAGCTTTCTTCTTTTCCCCATTCTCAAAAATGTTTTCTTTTGTTTTCCCTCATTGTTTTCCTAACTTATCCTTCCTTTTTTCAGCCTGGATGTTTGTTTCTTCCTCATCTGTCTCAGCCACTTCATTGGGACAACAAGAGCCTGAACATCCCCAAAGACCTTTGTCCCATGCTAAGAGCTGTACCTAAGATACTGGTATTTTCGTGTATGTTGGCTTTAGTTGTTCTGTGAAGCAGAAAGATTACTTCAGGTCCCCACTAATCAAGCAGAAAATGGATGACATGAGCAAGATGTGAAAAGCTCATTGGTAGCCCCTGGAGAAGTATTGCATTCAAAGTTGACAAATTGCAGGGGATTTAAGGAGTGCATGATAGGGCAAGCAAATGGTCTTGCTTTCAGCAAAGTTATTCATCAGAACATTTGTCCTTTCAGGAAGGCAGGTTATTTAGACAATAATTATGAGTATTGTGTATGTGCACAATTGTACAGTGTCATTTGCTATACATGCAAAAAGCTACACTGAAGTAGCCAGTTAATCAAGAGTTAACCTCAGTTCTGGCATTTCTGAAGCGAGCATCTTCATTTACTCCCCTTTCCCCTGAAACAGTATGTTAACATTTTTCATTACAGGACCATGTGTGCTTTATTTCGCAGCATTCCTGCTCCACACAGTATCCAGAGAACAGCCAATCAATATATTTTTTTATCTTCTTTGTTCATTATGTGTGCCAATCCCTTGTTTACTGGATACTGTTCAAACCTTTCCCTGAAAACAGAATTTTGAGTAACCATCATGGGGATTTTCTGTAGTATTCAATGTTATAAGAACCAAAGGTTTAATAAACAGTGATTTAATGTGTTCTTGCAGGAGTATTTTCTTCATGCTTCATGGGGAAACCAAGGCATGAAGAAATTAAGGTCAAAAGTACCCACAAATTTTGCATGCCTATTTGAGATGTACAAGACTTTACCTTTTAATATATTTATCATTCATAAATTCCTAGCACTTAAGCCAAGCCGAGAAGATATTTTTATGTAATTTAATTGGTCTTCTGAATATCACAGACCATTGATTTCACCAGTTGTCCCTGTATTGGGCCCAGAAATTTATGTTTGTTTAAACCTGCTTTCCAGAAAGGTATCTAGGTCTGATGTAAAAATTCCAAGAGGTGGGGAGACCACCATTTCCCTTTGATAGTTTTTTCCAGTGATTCAAGTTACCCTTTACTCAACTAGATTAAAAATTCTTTCATATCCTGTATTTTCTGTCCATTTATCGAGGGACAATGAGAATCTGTAGCAACACAAAATTGTTCTGTTCCTGGTACTTGATTTACCTTGTTCAGAATTAGCACATGTATCTCTGTAGATCTTTACTGAGTAGGCATATCCTCAGGCTTTTTTATAATCTGAACAGAATAAGCTCTTTCGCTACATGCTTTTTTCTCTAGTGCTTGCATTACTGGTATGGCTCTTTTCTGCATCTTCTCTGGGGTTTTAACATCCTTTTGTTTTAGAATGTGGACAGAGATGCATATACATTTTTATATCTTTGTTTCTCAGTGTCATATGTAAAGTAAAATCACCTTAATTGCTTCATGGACATACTTACTATTTTATTGTGTATACACCGAAAGATTGCATTTTCCCTGGTTTTCCACAGCATTATAATGTATTGAAGTCCCAGATCTTTTTCAGAGTCAGTGCTTTTCAGAATATGGTTACCCTTTCTGTAAGTGTAGGCTGTGTTCGCTGTTCATAGACTGAGAGTTTTGCATTTGGTTTTATTAAAATACACTTTATTTGAATATGCCTAGATACCAGGTGGCCCAGAACATTTTTTCATCATGATTATTTATTTACTTTCTTTGTTGTTCGTGAACATTACTAGCCATGTCTACCTGGTTCTGAGTAATTGAAGGACATATTGAGTAAGGGTATGCCTAGTACTGATACCTGTGCAACCTTACTAGTATTCTAGTATTACTCAGTGACAATTGCCTCTTGGAACATGGGGTTTTAGTGGTTTTTTAACTGTCAGCCCATTCTGAACCCGCTTAAGAATTTTTTTTCTTGATGGTGCGTAGTGATTTTTGTTTTTTATCAGTCTGTTACGTCTGACAAGTCAAAGCCTAACAAATCTCTGTACGACATCCACTTCTAATCTCGTCAAAGAAGGAAATCAGTTTTGTTTGGCAAGACCTGTTTTAAACAAAAACATGTTGACTGGGAGTAATTATATTCTTTCATTAAATCTATATTAATTGAATCCAGTGTTTTCACTTATTTGGCCCAGTNTTTAATATTGACACATTATTGGTGCTGTTCCAGTCTTTGGGGATGTCCTAGTATTTTAAGATTGACTAACAGGGATCTTCTCTAACAACCCTGCGACACCTAAAGTGAAAATTGTCAGAATCTGTAAATGTAAAACTTATCCCTTCTTGATTTCTAATAAACTGAAAAGTGCTTATTAATTCTACGTAAACTGTAACTATATCATCCTGTTTTTTCCAAAGACAGACCAGCTTCTATAGTGAACACTCCTGGGTTTTTTTTGGATTACAATTTATGGTATAGGTATTCCAAACTTGGAATGGGCTTACACATTCACTGTTCCTCTCATAATTAGAAATCCTTATTATCTGTAGTCCTGCCAATGATGTGTTTTTCCTTGATGCCTTTAGCTACTCTTATCGATTGGCATCACTTCAGAACTTCTACCTTTTAGGATGTCTTTGTACTTTTTTCCTCTGTAGTTTTGTGACTTTTTATCATACGTTTGCTTTATTTACTTGCTACATGAAAAAAGAGTTCTACTTTTGCTGGGTTGTGAGGTCAGATTTTTTTTTTTTATAGCCACCCTTAAAGGACTCACCAGTTTTCTATCATATTATTCTATCCTTTTTTCTCCCAATTTTGAAGTACGTTGTACATTTGTTTGAGTGTTTCTGTACATGTAAAGATTCTGGTTGTTTTTTCCCATGTGGAATTCAATCAGTTTATTATCACTTATGTCTAAGTATTTATCAATCTCCAGTACAGTGATTAACATTTCTTGTGTTATAATGAGATTGTTTACCTCATGCCCATAAATAATACATGGCTTTTGAAAGCATGTAATAGTAGTTTATAATTGTCCACTCAAGACTCCCAGGATACGTGTCCTAAACTGAAGTCCCCTATAGCATCGTTATTTTCCTTTCTAAAGATTATAGATAAGTGCTGAAGAAAAACTTGTCCTGTGCCCTAGTTAATTTGCTGACCAGCAAGTCTTTCTTTAGTTATGTTAGTTAGCATATTGACCTCTATGTATTCAAGAGCTGTGGTCCTGTGTTACTGATCGCTCTAAAAGGAATAATGGCGTGGGGGGTTTTTTTAAGGTATCCTGTTCCCTTACTGCCTCTCTTATCCTTCCTGTTAATCAGAGATTTTAACGTGCCAGTTGTCCACCAGGTTTTAGTAATGCTGGTTATATAAAATTTATTCCCATCAATGACAGTTTCCTCTTGCTGCTTACCCAGAGTCCTAGGATCAATACATAAACAATCGAAGAGATTCTTTTCATTATATTCTTTGCCACGTTGGTTCAGCTGGCTCGTTGGGTGCTGAATTTGAGCATGTACCTCATTTGCCTTCCAAATAACCTCC
>VYZW01030845.1:5850-21651 GCA_013401315.1 Balaeniceps rex | reverse complement strand
CTTCCAAGATAGATGAGTGACTGTCACACTCTCTGACTCTCACTTCTACCTCCCTCCCCTCCATCTGGGAACAACCTCAAGACACTATCTTCACAGCAGCAAAAGAGCCCTCAAAAGCATATTTGTCTGTCAGCTGGGTAGTTGACTTCAATTAGAAGTGTGAGGAGTTTTGTCCTCTAGGTCACAGGTAGATTTTTATAGCCAGATTGTGTTGGCTAACAAATCTATTTGTACCCTGTGCCTTTACCTGCATGATTTGCTTTTTGGGGAAGAGAAAAAACAGTAGGGTCAGCTATGCATATCTTATGACCTTGCTCTAAATGGAAAATATAGAATTAAAGTAAAAACCAGAGCAATTATTATAAGGAAACTTAAGATCTTCAGTTTACAGTTACAAAAAATGAGAAATGGAAAAGGTGAGGGAAATCAAAAGTAAAGAAGGAAAGAAAGTGAAGAAAACCAAATACATATTATTTTTAATACACTAGCGTAGTGAAAATGGTGTAGTGAAACATCCAAAATACACCGGTAGCCCTTCCGCCTCAAATACAGATATTCTTTTAAAACCCATGAATAATTGTGTCTTAATAAAATTCGTTTCAGTGTTAATCTCAAAAATATTAAGAAAGAAACTTTTGTATGTATTTGACTATTGAAAACCTATCTGCTATAAACCAATATACTAATAAGTATTCCAGGGAGAGAGAGAGAGAGAAACAACTGATGGCTTTGTTGAATATAAGTCTAAAATGGTAGCTGGCTTAATGATTTTTTTTTCCACAGAAAATAATAATTTTGCCTTTTTGCTTTCAGCAGGTCTTGCTCTCTCCTCTGCCCTGGTCATTTGTTCCCTGCTTCACCTGGAAGAATATCCAACTACTCAGTTACAATGTACGTGTACAAATCATTGACCCAAATACCAAGTCAGGTGTATTTGGCCACTCTTTAAGGAACAGAATGCCTGGGACTGTGAGCTCAGAAAAGACAGCTATTTTTTAAATAATTTAAAAAAATGGTGGTTGTGTTTAGAAGACAGAATTAACAAGTGATACCTAAAATAAATTTTGGACCCTACACTTGGAAGTATTTTTAAGTGTAATCTATCCTGTTTCTTATCCCCTTTGCCATTTCTAGATGAACCCTCTCAGAAGAAGGAACAGTCTGATTTGTTTAACTGGCTCCCTGTGTTGATCATTCAGTGTTATTGAAATGCCCCATTGCAGACAATGGCTGTCAGCAGCAAGCTTTCCTGAAATGTTACTGAACAGCACTGAACTGCATGTGAAGATGAGAAAAATGCATTTTCAGCAATGGACTTGCACATTTGCGAGGTTAAATCCTATTCTGAAACAGGCACAGGAAAATGGAAGAAGGAATTCAAGTGCCTAATACGTCTGGTGTCATTTTAAATGCCTTAGGGTATGTCTACATCAGGATGTAGTGAAAAGCAAGAGGAGAACTCTCACAGTGCTCAAGACCTAGTGTCCACACCACACACATCTCACATTTTTTCAATTTGGGCTATCTCTAGTCTGGTCCCAGAGGATGAATGTTCACTCGGTGTGTTCACGTGGGGAGCAGCTTCCAGTTTAGTTTCATCCCCCAAAAGCCCAGTTCACGTGCTCTGGAATGACTTTGTGATGGGAACCACAGTGTAGAAAAGGGGACCAGAGATTTATTTCAGAAACACACTCCTGATCCAAACACCCCCAGGGTATCTGAGGCATTTAGCCAGGCAGATAGGTCAGAGGCTATGGAAGATCTGTGTCTTTCTGGAGGAATGTTTAGAGTGTAGGCAAGACACTCTAGCACTTGTACAATAGCAGTGAACACCTCTGCCACTTCCCTAAAGCCAAAGGGAATTGGATGAATATATCTGATGGCAAAATTAAACCAAATCTGAGCCCTGTGAATATGCTGCCCAAAACAAACAATCCCCTTAATGTTCCTGTCTGTGAAAGCAGAACTCCGTGACAGTAAATGAGGTATTTATATATATGCACACAGAATATTTTTCTTTTATCTTCTCTGTTTGTATAGGCCTATGAACCTCTGAGAATTATCTGTATTTATCTGCCTGAGCCCTCCCATTTGATTTTGTATCTCTTCAGTTCTATCTTTTCTTTATTTCCAGAAGTCCACATGGCAGCTTTCCAATTGTATTTATCCACTCCAACTAATTGAGTCACATAAATGCAAGTAATTTGAAGCATTATTGTGAGAGATTTCTGTTTGCCTCTTTAATTAAGCAGTTGTTCACAGGTGCATACAGTTACAACAAAATTAATTGATAGCTTTATATTGCAGTTCTTGAGTCTGCTGCTATTTGGTGTTTGCAAACAGTGCCATTAGATACAGTATGTCTTATCTTGTTCATAGGGAACATTTCTCATTTTCCTTCAGAAAAGTTTAGGACAGATTGACCTATATATTGGAAAATCTATCCAAGCAGTAAAGGTAATTTTCCTAAGAAGGAAACAGAGCAAATGTTTATTTATGGAATAGTTTATTACCAATGGGAAGAGCTGCAACCCTGCTTTATTTTTCTGCATCCATAGCAAGTATCTCGAATGTCAAAAATCATTGCTAGGGGAAGTTAATAGCTTCTTGTGGAAATTGTGGGCACTTCATTTATTGTTGTCAGGGACTTCATTACCTTAATCATACAGGATTGTTATAGGATTATTAATAAAATTTCTTTTAAATGATCCATTTTTTGGTTAAACTAAAACATTAAAAATAGTACACACAAATGGATTTTAGCAACAACCTGGGAAAACTTTAGAAGTGTAAGCATATAAGTCTGATTTGATCTTATATGCCTCTGCATACCTAACTTCAGACTACTGGTAGCCTAAATAGAAAAAGACAGGCATAATCCAGAGGGCAATTCAGCCAATCTGAAGTTGGAATTTCCACCTGGAAGTACCTACAGCTTTCTTTTTACCTATGCGTTAGGTATCAAGTTATGTGGAATGAATTTTGGCTACAGGAATGTTTTTATAACATAGAGTATTCCTGAAATATTTTTATTTCCTATTTTCTATCAATCTTTAATTTAAGACCAAAATATGTGTTCAAGTTGCTAGGCGAATACCCTTGTTTAGTGTGAATAAGTTAAGTAGATCAGAGTCTGGCTCTCTGTTTAAACTCTTCTTGGCAGGATTCTTGTTGCTTGCAACAAGAGGAAGTAGTAAAATAGTAATAAATAAATAGATTATAATTTACCATTAATGGAGATGGGAGCAATAAAAAGTGTATGTTTTCTTCTACATTTAGATAGCCCCAAACTTCTGCCATATGCTTTTCCTATAGACTGTACCAGTGACAGCAATGATATAAGCACTGTCTTAAAATTATTTAGTATATTAATCATTTCCTACAGAGCAAACTCTACTTAGTGGAGTCAAATGCAAACTTATGCCATCTAGATATAGAGTAGAAAGGTCACAGTTAAATGAAAACAAGCTGTATCTTGTGACTGAAAAAAGATTTGGGGATTAAAGAGTAAAACCTACCAATTTCTGCGTGAAATTTAACAAGAGCAAGTGCTGGATTCTGAAGCTGGGATGGTTATACATCCAAATTGAGGGACAAGAGTCTGGAGAGCAGCCCCACAGAAAGAGATCTGTGGGTTTGGGTTGATGGCCAGTTGAATGTGAATCAACAGTGTGCCCTGGCAGCCAAAAGGGCCAACCATGTCCTGGGGTGCATCAAGCACAGCATAGCTAGCCGGTCTAGGGAGGTGATTGTCCCACTCTACACTGCACTGGTGCAGCCCCACCTTGAGTACTGTGTGCAGTTTTGGGTACCTCAATATAAGAAGAACATCAAACTATTAGAGTGTGTCCAGAGGAGGGCAACAAAGGTGGTGAAAGGCCTCAAGGGCAAGACTTACGAGGAGCAGCTGATGTCATTTGGTTTGTTCAGTTTGGAGAAGAGAAGGCTGAGGGGTGACCTCATCACAGTCTACAACTTTCTCAAGAGGGGCAGCAGAGGGGGAGGTGCTGGTCTTCTCGCTCTGGTGACCAGTGACAGGACATGAGGAAATGGAATGAAGTTGCGTCAGGAGAAGGTCGGGTTGGACATTAGGAAAAGGTTCTTCACCGAGAGGGTGGTCGGTCACTGGAAGAGGCTCCCCAGTGAAGTGAGCACAGCACCAAGCTTGTCAGAGTTCAAGAAGCATCTGGACAATGCTTTTAGTCATATGGTATAGTTTTAGGTAGTCCTGCAAGGAGCAGGGAATTAGATTCAGTGATCCTTATGGGTCCCTTCCAACCTGGGATATTCTATGATTCTATGAATTGCTGCCTTCCAGTGTGATGGTTTACCTGAGAGCTAATCCGGAGAGTTCTCAAATAATTTTCATGACCTTGCTGGAACAGTTGATGTATTGTTGTGCCTGGGACAGAATACAGTAACTGGCAGCCCAAATGAACTTATTTTACTCAATATTGCAACAAAACAGGATCACGTGGATGATGAGCAGCCACGTTTCAGGAACAGGAGGCACTAACTTCCAGCTGAGGTATCCCTCAGGATGCTGTGAACTCATATGTGAGCTCACAATATCCTGAAGCTCGTATGTGAGCTTCATATGAGCATGCAATCCCCAAACATTTCAGCAGGAGAATGCTGAGAAGGAAATGTCAATCTTTTAGCTTCATTAGAAAAAAATGTAATAGAGGGATACTGTGTCCAGTTTTGCTATCGCACTTTACAGTTGCACTAGCAATCTGAGAGAAGATCTGAAGGGAGCTACAAAAGAGATAAGTTGAACAGTGGTAAATTTAAACAGCTCAAGTTGCTTTATTTCCCTAGAAGAGTAATACTCAACATGACTGTAATGAGCATGTACCTCATTTGGAGAGAAGACTTTTGCAAGTAGAGAAGATTCTTAATACAGCAGGAAAGGAAAGGAAAGAAAAGAGAGACAGAAAAAAGATCCAATAGCAGAAAGCTGAATGTAGACAAATTCAGTTTTAAAACAAAGTGTACTTTTCTAAGTGCTCTGGGAGAACTTCAAAAGGATCTTTTATATTTCCATTATCACTTTAGTTCTCTGTATTATTGTCCTGGTTTCAGCTGAGTTAGAGTTACTTTTCTTCCTAGTAGCTAGCATAGTGCTGTGTTTTGGATTTAGTATGAGAAGAATGCTGATAACACACTGATGTTTTAGTTGTTGCTAAGTAAGGCTTAGACTAGTCAAGGACTTTCTTTTTCAGCTTCCCATGCTCTGCCAGGTGCACAAGAAGTTGGGAGGGGGCACAGCCCAAGATAGTTGATCCAAATCGACCAAAGGGCTATTCCATACCATATGACGTCATGCTCAGTATATAAACCGAGGGGAGTTAGCCGGGGGGCAGCGATCGCTGCTCAGGGACTGGCTGGGTGTCGGTCGGCGGGTGGTGAGCGGTTGCATCACTTGTTTTCTTTTCCCTGGGTTTTGTTTGTCTCTCTCGTTCTCCTTTTCATTACAATTATTATTATTATTATTATCATTATTATTATTACTATTATTATTATTTTATTTCAATTATTAAACTGTTCTTATCTCAACCCGTGGGTTTTCTTACTCTTGCCCTTCCGATTCTCTCCCCCATCCCACCGGGGAGGGGGAGGGTGAGCGAGCGGCTGCGTGGTGCTTAGTTGCCGAGTGGGGCTAAACCACGACAATTATTTTTGGGTTACCTTACTAAAATCTATTCTGCAGCTCACCCAGAAATTATGAAATTACTCCCTGAATAGTTGACTGAAAATCTGTGTTTGTAGTATTCTGGATACTAGACAGTTACAACAGTTGAGGTGTGAGTGTATTACGAGTGAACATGTAGATAACTGACTGAATAGCATATAAACTAGGAGATGGCATGATTTTTTTTTCCCCTCACAAACTCAAATATAGTTCTAATATAACCGTAAAACTGTCCGTATCACTCTTCACTCTCCATAAGATGAACTTGAGCACTGGTGCTCACCGTTCAGTTGGGGCATCCTTTAGAGGTTATCAAGGTTATCAAGCTTTCTCTTTTAAAATCACTGTGTGTGTCTACCCACCACCTGGCATTTATGCAAAAGTGCATACGTGCACAAAATTCTGTTCAACGTTGTCTAAACTGTTAGGTAGAAGAATCCCATGCAGCAGTTAGTGCTGTTGGTGTTCTCTCTCTTGAACTTTTACATAGCATCCATTGCTGCAGTATGTATGGACTTCTGGCAGAGCTGGACAATAAAACTGGGGAGGTAATCTTTATTCAAGAGAAAACCTGCTCTAATTTGTTACCATAATCACCTACTGGAATATAACATTATGAATATTTTCTCATCTGTTATTGCGCTTAGATTTGTTCTTTCAGCGGGCAAAGTGGGTGCAAATGCAGCAGCACATTCCATAGTTTTCTTCAGTCTCTTTAGAAAGTTTACTTATATCCATTACGAACCATAAAGATTTACAAATAGCCATGTGGCAAACGATCATCCTGAGCTGATTTATAGAGCTGCTTTTCTTGATGAGGAGGAAGTTGTAGTTCTGAAATGAAGCATTGCAAAAATGCATGGTAGAGTTCTGTATTAGCTCTATCTATGTGAATTTGTATCAGTTTTACTCAGACTAGGCATAAAAATATTATTCTTTTTAACTGCCAGCAGTGAAAACCTTGTACTGGGATCTGAAAGTCACTGCCAACAGTAAAGTTTTCTCAGGCCAAATTATTACAATTGAGTAGACACCTTGTCTCCAGTGGGGTTGTGAAGGTGCAAATAAGGGCAGCATTTGGCATTCCAGTGGGAAACTTGGAGACAGAATAGCTTCGCTGATGACATACAAGCCTGACTAGAATCCAACTTACTCCCCCAGAGCTGCTGGGTCTGGTAAGAAAAAAAAGAGTTATGAATCAAACTCAAAACATACAATTGTTTCTGAAGCAGACGTATATGACTCACAGGGAACCTATCAGTTGAGTAGGAAGCTGCCTTTCCTTTGAGTCACCTTAAACGTGTGTCCATTTGACATGGTCTAGCATTTGTAACCCAACAAAATAGAAAATTAAGTATACGCAGCCAGGTACAACAAAACATTTGGAAATTTACAGCTCTGGTGAGTCACAATTAGGAGCTTGCTTGCAGATGAATGACTACTTCCTAACCCGCTTAGGCACCTGTGAGGTTTTTGGGTCAGGATTCACAGAGACACTTAGCACAGGAGTTAGGTAGCTGAGCATGCCAGCTGTTGTGAATTCCAGTTTAGGTGCCTGTCTCCTTTGGATGCGTAAATCAACCTCATGAACTTTGCCCTTCAGCCCTTCAGTCCCTGCCTTTTGGTCTTTCTTGGTCCAAACTTCTCTATACCCGAGACTGGATGATAGTCTTCCAGCAACCATTTTCCATTTGTTACTACTCTAGTTACTGCCATTCCAGCTGAGCTTATTCCATGTTCTGAGAGGAAAATAATAACTGCAGCATCTCATGGGCCACAGCATTGGGAAATGCGTGATAGCTGGTCAGCAACAACTGAGTAAGAAGGATTTGTTTCCAGATGGAGCTGGGATAAAAAAAAACTATTGAATTACTGTCCTGTTTAAAGCCCAGTGCTACATTCAGTATTGGCCATGCAAAATGGGCTCATCACTTGTAGAATGAGGTACAGCAAGAAAGAAATTACGGTCAGCTTCCCCAGGGAGGTACAGAATCAAGTGCAGGGGTGAAAAGATTTATTTTTAATCAAGTGGATAATCCTCTTCACTGTGCAATGGGAATTACCTCAGGTATAAACATTAACCATTGTAACTATTAAATATGAGGGGATATTAGATTAATTATTGTGTAGATGTGAAATAAACTACTGCAGCTTTTGCAGTATGTAAAAAGGACAACGAGTAGAGAGTCTAAATTGGGTATTTAGCTCAATACACAGAAAGATACTTTGATTTAGTGATCATGTGATTTAGTGATGATAGTTACAAATTCAAGGTGTATGGTATTGAATCATGTTGAATAATACTCCCTTGTTCCATTTAACAATATGTAATGCAGTGATTGGAAATTCCACAGCAGGCAAAGGGACCTGGGCTAACACTTCATACTGATTTTCTTTAAGGTTACCTAACTCCTCTGGATTAATCTGAGAATACAAATAGCATTGTTAAGTTTTTATTAGTGATAATTATGTAAAACTGGTGTTAAACATTTTTATTTCAGTAAAGTTTGTTATTTTTTTAATCAAAATCAGTGAATACAGGTACTTGCCTGGGAAAAATATTCATTTTATGAAAACTGATCACATATGAACATAGAGATAAATATATAATTATGAAATCATCCTTTGGCACATGCAATACATTTACTATTTCTTTTTTTTTACTTTACAAAATAATCATTCTTTGCCTTACAATTTCTATTTTCCTTACGGCTATACTGAGGGGTCTTGTTGATTTCATTTAAAATACCATCAGTGACCCAAGACTCTTTGAGCTGATATTTAGGTAACTTTTATAATGATACAATAATTCTAATGGCTTTTAAAAGAATTTGCTATTCTACTGATAAAATAGCTTCATAAACATTTTTGAACCTAAACATAGAAACCCTGTGAAATTTTTAGTCTGTGTTCAATGAGAATTTCTAATATAATAATTTAATTTGACTTAGAACACCAGCACTTCACAAGGGCCATAGTTTTAAAACACACACCTAGATTAACATCGCAAATTCCCCACACTACATATTGCAGTCATATCTCTGTGTTACAAGTTAACAAGATAAGATATACACAACACTTCACTGAATTCAGTTTCAGTATCCTGGAACAAAATCCTGGTTTTACACCATGACTATATAAACTGGTTTCCATGGGAGGCCCGTAAAACATAAAGAGATCAGGACAACACATTTTGTACACAGTTTAAGCATTTTTTGGAATGTATAAATATTATTTTGTGTCTCTAGATAGCTTTAGATTAAGGTTAATATTGTTGAAATATCTACATCTGCTTTTCTTCTCACTGTGATGTTTATCACCTAATAAAAATGCTAAAGTTACCAACGAAAGATGTTTAATTTGTTCTTGCTGCTCAGTTGCATGTTGCATCCTATTTTCTAGTAAATGGCACAATGTCCCAAGTGGGCTGCCATACTGTCAGATACATTATTTATACATAACATTACTGGTTAATCAATGAACAAAAACGCAGAAGCCTTTTTTTCCCTTTTTCTGTGACATCTTTAAAGCTACAGTAGAGAAGAACAATTTTACAATGTATTATACTGTTACTTACTTTTGAAAATAGCTCCAGGAGTTTCCTGGCACAGTTTGCACCATGCATCTGATTAAATTGGATGTGATTGTTAGACAAATGCAGTAACAATTTGTGCTGTGCAGAAGAGTAATTTAGTTAACTGTGTAAGCTATTCTTACTTTCCAGTTAAAACTGAGCAAAATGTATTCCAGCAAATGTTTCTAACAGAAGATTTTTTTAAAAATCTGACATGAAAACTGAATAGCTCATCATTTTTCATGCATGTCTACAAGAGAGCCAGAATTTAAAAAAAACACTTGAATGCTCAGAAATTTTAGAAGTTCACCCTGCACCAAATGGAAAATGAAATTTATAAGTGAATAAAGAACTGAAATATGAAAATATACGTGTGCAAACAAGAGAAATGCAGCTGTACTGTGTCACAGCACTACAAGGGATTTTTGTTTGTACTTCAGCTTATTCTGTCATATTTTGTTCATAGACATTTCAGATCAATACAAAATATTCAGCTCTGTTCCAGTGATTGAATATGAATACATTATGTGCATACAAAAATAGTGATAATCTATGTTGATACAATAGTTCATTTTGCATTAGTGTCCTAGATGGGACAATGTTAAGAAGCAATTTAAATGAAATTCATTTAAATGTCAGCTCTCATGCTTGCGATTTTTCTATAATTGGTTATTTAATTAAAATAATTCTCATAGTCATTAATTTAGACTAAAACTTGCTGTGCACTGACATGTTTTAATTACATGGTATTAACAAAATTGATATGCTTTAAAAAAGCATGGTTAAATTTTAAACAAGAATAAATTAGAAATCTCATAGATCATCCTACTTAGAGTATTTATGAGAAAAAATCAGTCATTTAAAATGTTTATTATAAACAAAGTCCCAACATTACTGTGCATGCATCATATTTTGTTCCTGCTTCAGTCTGAGGAGACTTTTATGTTAACACAGCACCTCCATCTTTGAATTCCTTTAACCAACACACAATAAATAAGGTAATGAACCAAATTAAATATTAATAGAAATCCACATAAACCACAGCAGACAGACATAGAACTGACGTTTGAATTATACTATACCTTTGATATCATTAGGACAACATATTAATGAAGTTTTAAAGGGTTGAATCTTTATCTACTGTTCATGATGACAAAAAGGATTATATGAACCCCCTTGTAAGATGCAGATAAGGAATGAAAAAAATTAAATATTCTAGTAAAACTACCTGAACAGGATAGAAGAACTAAAGTCTCAGGCACTGATCCTGCAAGGTAATCCATAAGCAAGGATCCACATGAAGTACCCTGAAGTCAAAGGAACTACTTTCATAAATAAAGTAGGTAATTTGTTTTCAGGACTGGGCTTATATTCAAGAGTGTGAGAATCAGAATTTTATTTCATTGTCTATTAATTAGACTAGCTCTATATTACTTTGACCTTTTTAATATTCTATGATTTAATTGGATGATCAGTCTACCTCAGCCTATGATTGCCAATCATTCTGCATAATATACTTCTATTCTTTTTTACTTTGATGTGGGCAGGATCAGACTCTTATTAACATGAAATAATGATTTTATTGTGAATGGCAGGGGCCAAAAAGGATGTATACAGACATCTAGAACTTTATTAGTTCCATAGCAAGATAACTTACCAGTGTTGCTTTTTCTGGCAGCCAACATGTGAAGGATATTATACCTCTCCCAAGCTCTTCTCTTTTGATCTTCCAATCCAACACCGCACAGCCCAGAGTTTAAAATGCTGCTCAAGGCTGAGGCCTTATCAAGTCTCACACTACTCACCAAGCTGACTTAACAAAAACCACTGTATAACAAAATGTTGCAGAAAGACAACTCTCGCATGTGGACTGTGCTCCATCTCCTCTTACAGTCTGAGTACTGGATTCATCTAAGAATAGCTGTCTAGATGTGAGCTAATGATTGCAGGCTCTTTATAGTCAGTGGAGAGCAACACAGCAGAACAGCTCATTCCAAAGGAGACACTGTATTTGGTTAGATGGAATTGTGCTCTAAAAGTGACTATAGCTCTCCATTTACTGTAAAGAAAGGCTAGGACTAGGTCAGAGATTTAAGCTTCGGCTAGCTGAATTCCACCCATTCTGTCTGAACAGATTTGTGTGCTTTATCTCTAATCTTTTTGTTTGGTTCTGACTTATGCATTGTATATGATGCTTTGGTTTTGCTTTCCATTCTATGAATATCCATGGGCTGCAGTATTGTAATTTCTGTGTGTCTCACAGTCTTTAAAACCTTTATTCTCCATACCTGCGTGAAGAAGGGAAGACCTGCTATTTCTGCAAGATAACAGGAAAGCTACTAGTTTATCAAGATAGCACAGGAAGTCTGTAGCAGAGCCAGGAACAAAGCCTAGCATGGTTAATCTCCATGTAAGCTCCTAGTGACCCATAGTACATATTTTCTCCAGTATGACTTCCTTTCTGCTTTGTTGCTGTACTGACACGGTTTTTCATACAGTAGTAGCACAGTTGTCTTACCTTGTGAGCTGATGGGGATTCTGACTTCTCAGTTGGAGCATCCTGTCCTACAGCTGTTGCAATGAGGCTCTCTATAGGATACTTCTCTATAGCAAATTAAAGTATGATTGTAGCATGTGTTAACTAAACCTGACTAACACAATTAACATCATCAGCAAAAAATAGGAAACTAATTTATGGTATGCCAGCAATCTGATATTGGTGTATATCACGATGAACCTTAGTTAGTTGTATTCCAACTTCCAACACATGGAAGTGCTACCTTGACTTCACTGCTGTTTTCTGCATGAAGCAGATCAGCTAGTAATAGTTACTAGTTATACTAGTATCTCCGATAATCAGATTTTCATTTTGCACTGTCAACATACTTACAACTGCAAGTAACCCATATTTATATTGTAGAAAATGTGGAAGGAGAAAACATTAACTAGAATAGATTCAGTAACATATTATCATCGCTCTTTAGCAATGAAGTTCATGGGTTACAGGATCCAGGTGTGTACTTATTAACTCATTTCCATGGTAAATGAAACTTGTGACAGAAAATTTTACTGATGCTGGAGCTGGACCTCATTCACCCTCAGACTTTTGTCCAGGACTCTTGCAACGTAAAAGTATCTTCAAGTGTATGTAAATATAATTTATTGATAGCCTCCCTGGAAAGTTTCCATCAGAGAAATCTTCAAGACTGACAACAGCACACTTTCAGTTTAAAATCTATATGCAACTTTAGCAGTGAAGCTTGCAATTCAAGCTTAATAAGAACTCCTCCTTCTTGCTTAGTTTATTGCTTAATACATTGCTTCAGTTGGGAGTATTCAGAAGTCACCTTGAAGAGTATAGGGTGTTCGCTTGCCATAGGAACTGTAGTTCTTTAAACAAAGCATCTCTTTCTAGGTCCCCTAAGTACTTACCTTTTTCTTGTTGTTCCAGTCTCATTAGACTTTCAGACCATTCAGAAAGCATCACATCAGCTGGCACCCTTGTTCCAGCAAAGACTGTTTTTCAAGCTTCCTGAAGTTCACTGTTACTATGAACAGATGAAGACCATCAATTGGTCTTCAGCCCACAAGCCAAATCTACAATGTGAAGTCCTAGAAATCTGTCTGGAAGTTTAAAAGAAAAAAAAAAGGAAGCAATATCTTGAAGCTTAGTGGGATAGAATGTTAAAATTCAAAATCTTTCTCCTGAGATAGCAAATAGTCCCTGACTTTACAGTAGAAGGACACAATACAATCCACAGCATTTACAAAACAGTCTAACTTTGTAGCATCACAGCCGTGCATCAGACCTATATCTGGGCTTAGTAATTTGTTCCTAACTATGACACAAAAAGCTGGCTTTCTGAGAGTTGTCACAAAAAAAAAAGAAGAGACATAGCTACCGAGCATTTAAAAATATGTAGAGTCATATAGCTTAGAGAAGAAAAGGTTTGAAAGAATAAATCTGTTCTTTATCATCTCTTTTTTCAGCTATCATCTCTTTTTTTGTTCTTTACAGAAGATTAAGGGTGGGATTTAACTTTAGACTGTGAGCATCTCTGTGAGAGATAGGTGTGTTTAAGCTCTCCTAACGGTCAGTGGAAATTTAGCCAACGCAGTCCAGCAAGGCTAGAGAGTTATTCAGGTCTCCTTGAAGTTGACACCTACATTTTGGCAGGTGAATAGCTCTAAACTCTGGTATCAAATGGATGTCAGTGATTTAAACAAGAGTTCAGACACAAAGGTTGGGATTCTACTGCCTTCACATATGTGTCTAGTGCCATTCAAGATGTCCTAAGCTACATATCACACATGGCCATTCCCATAGGCATGAATTCCTTATGGGTCTTGTGTCACAACAGACAGGCTTGTATGGAATCTCAGATGGTACTAGAAACCTATGTTTAGGCTACTAAACCCATATATATGTCTTGTACATAAAGACTCATCTATATGAGTAAAATTTAGTTATCTATGACTGGAATCAGATCCCATCTCAAAAAAAAAATTATTTAGTTTAAGCACAGGTGAAGATAGAGGAATTAACAAAAACCCCATTCATAATTAACTTAAAGCTACAAAAACTTCAGGGTTCTTTTTCTTCTTTTTTCTTTCTCATTGTATCTTATCACACTGTCTGTATTGATATCCAAGTCCTAAATAAGATCCATCATTTTCCAGGCTGTAGCCTATGGAGATGCTAAACACACTGGTATATTTTAGGAAATGCAAAAATGTAAAGATAAGATATGTGATATCACATATTCTGTAATTCCATCACAATTTGTTGATGTGTTGCCAACAAATCTGTTTCAATTTCAGGTTCAGAACTGGTGTTTTCTCTTGGAAGCTGGTCACTGCTATACAAATGTGTTAGCCCCACTTCAAGCTTCATGCTGAAAAGAATTCAGAAATAGCCCTGGGAACATTTAGTATTTCCTTCAAAAAGCTGTGGATTGTCATTAACTGACAAACAGTCCACTGCCAAGTTCTTGTAAGAATTGTATTTGTTGTCTGATGCCAAACGGCCTCTTTAAATGCTAATGAACAAAGTATGGCGTGCATTCTGTTCTTGATGGATTATGCCTATACCTTCTGTGGTCAACAGAAGGGGAATTCCCGGCCCATATGATTTCCATTCTGGCACGCTACTCTTTTCTCTGCTTACAAGGCAGTAAGCACTCAAATAGATTAGTCAATCTTATTTTTAAATTAAGTATAACCTCCGCACCCTAACTCACACGTATAAAATCTGAAGGAACTATGCCAGGCTGCCTACGCGCTGTATGTGTTTTGTTTTCTTTAGAGGATTAAGCTCCTGACTTTAATATCAGTGATGCTCACTGTATACTCATATGCCTTTTAAATTCAAACATGAATGTTTCATAAACAGCTGATTTACATGTTTGTCTTTACCTCTTTGGAGACAGATTTAAGGGGTTACATTTTTAAATTGTCTTCTTTAGTGGTTTTCATAATTTCCTGCTACCGAAAGAGCTGTCTTGATACAGAAATACATTAAAGAACCGTATCTTGCTACCACGTGTACGTGGAGTTTTATAGCCAGTAGGAGCTCCAGATTTGTGTATATCAATACCTTTGATTACACCTTCAAGCCTAGCTTTCCAAGAAACATAAATTATGTAGCAAATGGCAAGCTCAGGAGTAATACACTGAAAAATTTGTGCATGATGTCATATTTTAATTTGTTTTAATTGTCATTCAGTAACTGCTGTTAGTCAGATGATCCTCTCCTACTAGTTTAGGATCTGATGAAAGGGAAGGAAAAGTTGTTCTAGGACAACAGCATGGCACAAGCTACAGCAACAATACATTCCATCTTTAGTTAAGATGCACAACTACAAGATATAAAATGTGCTATTAATAGAAATAAAGAATCACGAAAGGTGATAGGAAAAAATTGCAAGAATATTTTATCAAATCACAGGGAGGGACTTTTTCATTTTAGGTGAACCACAATTCATTTCCCTGAAGCCTACAGCTGAGGCTGAGCCTGCAGTGGACCCCTGCATGGATCCCACCAATTTAACTGGTGAAAACGCACTCCTGTTTCTGGTCTTCATGCAACTTTACAAATAGCTTTTCTAGCTAATGTGAAATAAAAAATTGATTAGTTAGAATCATAGAATAGAATCATAGAATGCTTTGGGTTGGAAGGGACCTTTAGAGGTCATCTAGTCCAACCCCCCTGCAGTGAGCAGGGACATCATCAACTAGATCAGGTTGCTCAGAGCCCCGTCCAACCTGACCTTGAATGTTTCCAGGGATGGGGCCTCCACTACCTCTCTGGGCAACCTGTTCCAGTGCTTCACCACCCTCACTGTAAAAAATTTTTTCCTTCTATCTAGCCTAAATTTCCCCTCCTTTAGTTTAAAACCATTACCCCTTGTCCTGTCACAACAGGCCTTGCTAAAAAGACTGTCCCCATCTTCCCTATAGGCCCCCTTTAAGTACTGAAAGGCCGCAAGAAGGTCTCCCCGCCTTCTCTTCTCCAGGCTGAACAACCCCAACT
>VYZW01030844.1:0-26305 GCA_013401315.1 Balaeniceps rex | reverse complement strand
ATAATAATAATTAATATTATTATAATGGTTATAACAAGAAGATGAGGTTTAACAGAATAAAATTTTACCTCAAATTAAGGTTCAGTCAACCAAAACTCCTCCTGTATGTCTGCTACAATATTAATCATCAGAACTGCAGCAACAACAAAGCACCAAAAGGTTTTGCAAAGGTATGACTCTCCAAAGAAAGTTAATACCAACCAGTTCTGCATGCCATTTTTCTATTTCTCCAACAGCTGCTGTAACAGAAGCCTGATCTTTGTTATGTGCTGGTGATGAGGTGACAGGCTGACGCATGCTACAGTCATTAACACCTACAGGCCAGGAGTTCTGAGTGTTTGCCTAAAATAAAAATATTAATGCTTCAGTTAAGTAGGCTGTTTTTTTAAACAAATATTAATTATATAAGTATTGAATCTTATAATCTTCATTTCAGTAGAATATAAGAACCAATAAACAAGTTATTTAGGTTGGCAACCTATGATAATGATGTTATACACAGAAATCCATGCTTACAAACTCTCATTAAATTTTGACTAAAATTCAGTTTGCAGATAACCATTTATATAGCCTTCCTTAGAAAGAATCAGGTCCCTGAACACGGATTAAAACAACAACAGAAAAATAAAAACTTACTGAGGCATCTAGAAGAGTCTGTTCTCTCAACAAATGTTCCGCAGTTAAAAATTTCAGTTTCTGATGGAGTTCCTCATTTTCAAGTACAACTACTTGTACTCGATCTTTCATTCCAGACAATTCCTCCTACAGGATACAGGAACTGCATGTAAAATGCTCCTTGAAATATCTATCAACATTTAAATGCATCTTGAGACCAAAAGTCTAGATTAACATTCTCAACTATTTTAACCCTTTCAGAGAGAATAAGAATACTCAAAAGACAGATTTCGTTATATGGAAATTCAAGCTACAAAAATACATCTCGAAAAAAGTTGCTTATTTGTATTTGTGAGATGAAGAAAAATGTCTTTGAAGACCCTTAAACACTACACAGGCACCAAGACATATGGTAAGGCTCAGTATCTACTGAACAGCGTTTGGCTCAGTTTTGGTCATTACAACAATCAACCTCAAGACTAACTGTAAGCTGTTTTTAAACCAATTCTTCATATTTAGGGGACCAGGGGTTTAGTAGGTAAAATATGTTGTCTAATACCTTGCAAAACTTCACTTCTGCTTCTAAATGGTTAATGTACTGTGACTGATCATTGATTATAGGAACAAGATCAGAAAGGGCTGGTAAGTCTCCAGTTGCAGCTTCTGGGGGTTTCTGAAGGAAGTAAAGAATAGCATGTGTTATTTTATGGTTTTCCATTTATTGCAATAAGATGTTGCTGGCACACAGAATACTACGTACACTTAATAAAAAGTCACCAAGTAGTGGATCATGAGGGAGAGAGAAACAGTGAGAACTTAAAATCTTTAATACAAAAAGTAAACATGTCACTTCTGTCAAAATATAAAGCTGCTTGATTAACCACATCTATAAAGCAGGATTAAATCATATCCACAAATCGATTTGTAAATGAAATTCATACTGCTACTTAAGCGTATCATCCATTTTAGACAAATGGAAGACAGTATTTTCTTCTCTGCGAAATGAATATAGAAATACCTTGAATTTTAATGAGTTGTGGATATGCATCAAAGGCTACTCCTCTAAATGTTCATTAGCAATTGTTACAGAAACACTACTGTGTCTGCAATTTTAATACCTCCATTGAAACACAGGAAAATTTGTAATAGATACTACGTTTACCAAAGAACTTGATTATTGGTATTTTAAAGGACAATTCTAAAAAACTTTTCTGATGACCCTATAAACAGGTACAATTTTTGATAGCCTCAGAAAATAACTAGTTAAAGAAGGTAATAAAGGGAATCCTTGCAATAGACAATTACGTCTGTGCCTTGCTCAGCAAGATTTAAAGAGGGATTAAACTTTTTACAAAACGTGAAAAACACAATTGCTATAACTTTACAACATTTACTCCTAAGAATACAGTACAGATTAAGAATGTAAATAAATACTATTAAAATGCCCTTAAAAGTATAAATTAGTTTCCTGAAAACTACAGCCTCTCTTTGATCCTATTAGCAACTAACAGTCCTCATCCATCTAACAAAAAGGACTTATTTAGAGTTGATATAACAAATATTTTTATAGCATAATAATTTATTTAGTTCTAATGAAGTATAACATACTTTAAAATAATTTTAATTGAGTAACAGTATTAAACATAAATATGTTATTCTGCAATGAAATTGACTTTGAGTAAATAAAAAAAAATTTAACGGAGTCTCTACTTCCAAATTTAAAAAAATCAGCTACTATCAGATCCTCACTCATCCTCTTTATGTATTTCAATAGTTTTACTACCTTAGATCGATATTCCACTACTGCAAATTTCATCCACTGAAAGAACTAAGTACAGCCTAATGCTAGTTGACATATATGAACTACTTTAATTCCTGAAGCGAAAAGAAAGTATATCAATGAAAGCCACAATGTTTTGGTTTGGTTTTTTGTTTTTATTTTTTTAAATAATTAAGACAGTCAAACTGGGTGTATTGGGTTTGTGTGGCAAGGTTTTGGTAGTGAGGGGGCTACAGGGGTGGCTCCTGTGAGAAGCTGCTAGAAGCTTCCCCTATGTCTGATAGAGCCAATGCCAGCTGGCTCCAAGACGGACCCGCCGCTGGCCAAGGCCGAGCCAATCAGCAACAGTGGTAGTGCCTCTGTGATAACATATTTAAGAAGGAGGAAAAAAAACCAACCAGGGACACAAACTGCAACTGGAGTGAGAATATGTGAGAGGAACGACTATACAGACACCAAGGTCAGTGGAGAAGGAGGGGGAAGGGGTGCTTCAGACACCTGAGCAGAGGCTCCCCTGCAGCCCGTGGTGAAGACCATGGTGAGGCAGGCTGTCCCCCTGCAGCCCATGGAGGTTAACAGCAGAGCAGATATCCACCTGCAGCCCATGGAGGACCCTACGTGGATATGCCTGAAGGAGGCTGTGACCCCATGGGAAGCCCGTGCTGTAGCAGGCTCCTGGCAGGACCCGCAGACCCATGGAGACAGAGGAGCCCACGCTGGAGCAGGTTTGCTGGCAGGACTTGTGACCCTGTGGGGGACTCACGCTGGAGCAGTCTGCTCCTGAAGGACTGCACCCCGTGGAAGGGACCCACGCTGGAGCAGTTCATGAAGAACTGTAGCCAGTGGGAAGGACCCCACATTGGAGAAGTTCGTGGAGAACTGTGTCCTGTGGAAGGGACCCCAGGCTGGAGCAGGGGAAGAATGTGAGGAGTCCTCCCCTTGAGGAGGAAGGGGTGGCAGAGACAATGTGTGATGAACCCTGTCCCCCTGCACCACTCAGGGGGAGGAGGTAGAGAAAATCAGCAGTGAAGTTGAGCCCAGAAAGAAGGGAGGGGTGGGGGGAAGGTGTTTTAAGATTTGGTTTTATTTCTCATTACCCTACTCGATTTTGGTTGGTAATAAATTGAACTGATTTTCCCCAAGTCAAGTCTGTTTTGCCCGTGACAGTAATTGCTGAGTGATCTCCCTGTCCTTATCTTGACCCACGAGCTTTTCGTTGTATTTTCTCTCCCCTGTCCAGTTGAGAAGGGGAGCGATAGAGAGGCTTTGGAGCGCACTTGGCATCCAGCCAGGGTCAACCCACCACACTGGGATGTGTTTTTAAGTAGAACATACATCCTCTTATACAGAAGATGTCTGTGTTTCTCACCAATTTACTGAACAGTTTTAATCCATTTGTAATAGAGTGAATCTCCCCTCCTTGCATTCTTTTCCAGTAAGGATACAAAATTCATACAGAGTGGTTAACCGGGTCCTCTCAGAGGAACAATAGGTACATTTCTAGCATTAGTTCACTATTCTGGATGAAAACAAGTATCTATGCAGATCCCTAGCTAGTTTTGAAACTGATACAATTCTAACATCTGTGATCTTGGGTCAGTAAACATACCTTTCTGTGCAAAAATATTCCATTATATTCTTCTCAAATATACTTAAAGATCGTAGAACTCATTTTCAGGAGCTAACTGAACAGTTGGACTCCTGAATCTCCTAGAAGATTCAGAAATCTACATCTTTGTTTTTAAATATTTTTGAAACATCCACCATTCAAAAAAAACCCCAAACCAAGCTACTAATGGCTAGCTATTACATCTACTAGTTATCTTATCTACAGGTTCTGTCAACAAGATATTAAGATTCCCTGTCCAACCTTTAAAGATAAAAATAAAATCCACTAACCAGAGTGAGGGGTAGGTTTCTAGCAACAAAAGCCTTCCTGTCAAATTATACCCAATATAAGTATTGGCCGTATTAAAGGAAGGACTCTTGAGAAATCTGGAACTACGATTGTGGAGACAACTGGAAGGTTTTCCATAACCATCTAGAAAAACATTTACAGAAGGGACCTGAATTTGCAATGTATTCCACTTGGCTCAGTGCACGCAAGTTCCATGTTCTATTGACTCAGAATTCACCTTGCTTTGAAGTCTGTTAATCTCAACTACTTTATAAAGTTTTAAAAAATGAATCACACTTGCTAAAGTATATATAATGTAGCACTGATAATATTTGTAACTCATCCTTCTGTTCCTCTGGCTCCTATTCACCCCTCCCTCTTTTCTGAAACCTTGCAGCCGAGACCTCCAGCTGCCTCCCTGAAAAGATTACACCACAGCAGTGTTCAAAAATGTGAAAAACTCCATTTCTATTCAAATTATTTTTCACTGAAAAACAGTGCTAATGTTTAACTTGAGAAACGTCAGTGTAAGGTATACAAGAGTGCTAAAGAACGGTTTCACTACAAGGAAAACAATACATAGTGTATTTTCCCAACAGAAAAAGAACAGAGGACTTCTTAACACAACTCATTAACTCACAGCACCATCACTGGGATATTTCTTTATTTAGAAGCCTCTACCTGCCCTTTCATGGGGTGAATGCCATTTCTGATTTATTTCTTTTTACCTTTTTTACTACACAATTATTATGAATTAATTATAATTAATTTGGGAATTTTTCATTAATATTCTGATAATATAACATGTGTTATAGGGTGAAGGAAGAGAGGTCAAGGGAGGCATATATTTAAAGTAGGCCAAATATTAAAATCAGAACTGAAAGACACATCTGATCAGTATGAATTACCAAACATTTATGCCCAAGTCTCAGAAATGCTGTTCACATTTGCATTCGTAATATTAAGAAGTTTACCATGTAAACACAAGTGTTTATAAAATATAAATGTTTGGCAGTTTTAGAGACCAGCATTCTACACAGTGACAAATAGTTTTGCCAACATCCCAAATCATTTGGCCCACCTTGTACTTTTCCAGAATGCCTCAAATTTCAAACCTCTAAACCCCAGAATTAGGCACTCTCCTGCTGGCAGTCTTAAATCTGCTGCCCTGTAAACTGGCAAGAAATAACGGGAATCAGTCACAGAACTCCAGCTATAACAACAGTGTCAGGAACCCAGGGTGGGTGCTGTTAGGTTAGCCAAGACCCAGTTTGTAGAGCTGCAGTTGTTGTACAAAGCAATCTTGCTGGACCTTGACCTCGGGTGATGATGTAGAGAGCAAAAGGACAATCTCTGCCCAACCACCCAGGTGTAATCAAAGACAAGGCATACTCACTTGATGTCTATTGCAACTTTTATCTAATGGGCAAGAGAAGGGAATTTTAAGACAATGTTATTTATATGTATGAAATGCTGTAAAGTTTACTAAACAGTGTACTTCCTGTGAAATATTGTATTTAGCTATAGACACATGCAGTCATCTACTATTCAGTAGTCATCAGGTATTTCAGCATAATTCAAAGCAAAAGGTTAAGGTTACTCATAATCTAAGTTTGCTTTCCTTGACCTTTGGGGAATCTGATTATTCTTCTTCTTCAAGAAGCATTTTACAGTGTCCAGCAAACTACCAGACAAGCTCGTATTTTATAAGGGTTTGTGGTTTATCTGGTGTGTGTGCACTTTTGTACTTCCATATTTTTTGAGCTTTACACTTGGTCTGTCTTCAGAACACTTTCACATCCTGGTTAGCAAGCAGATGGAGGACAGCTGAAAAGGAGAATAATGCCACCACTTCACAGAATCCCTCTCACTGGAAACTTCAAGAGGAAGAAATGGGATAATGCCCTATCAATACAGTAAATTCCCATCTTTTTTCTGTCCTTTAATCCACTCCCTGAAAGCACTAACACATGTTTCTTAGAAAAAGTAGCGGGTTTTCTGAATTTTTCCACTCTACTAAAATTTCCCAATATAAGTAGAAAATGTTGACAAAGACGGATTAAAAGATGCTTTCCCTCCCCTCCAAAGGCTAAATACAAATTGATACTGATTCACATCATGTCAAGATCAACCAGTGATGCACCGTTCCCTTGAGCTACAAAACACTAGTTCTATCCTGCACTATTGTGAGGCAAAAGTACCCGGCAGGACTACCAGACTAAACTTGTGGATTTCAGAACACTCAGAAAAGTTGAACTTTAAATAACATTTCTCAACGTCAGAACAGTAGAGCTAGGCTCATTACACAGGCTCAAAGCAACACAGCAGGAATATAGGCTTTAGATTGTTCTGCTGCTACCTCAACTTTGACGGCAAAGAGCTGCTTTTCTTGCTTAGTATAAACCAAAAGCAGTCAGTGGAGGCCATCAAAAGATAAAACTGGAACAATGCCTTTGAATTATTTTCCTGCAGGGATACTAGTATCTAGCTGTTGCTCTGTAACTGAACTGTCCATTGCATGTACTTTGGTGCAGTTCTGCTGCAAGAAGGCTAAATCTGAGAAGCCCATTTAATGGTGTAAACTAACTTCAACAGAGACCACTGCATTTTGGCAGAGAGCTACAAGACCTGTTGTTACATGAACAGCTCTAATCCTCTAAAGAAAAAGCATAGTTACAGCATAAGAAGGCCTTTGAGAATCCTCAAAGTACAGCCAAAGGAAAACAGAGGCTGCTTTTACAGAAATTTGTCCATGTAGTCGATCCCAACTGTTTCCAAAACAAAAAGGATAAACTTCTGGTGAAAAGATGAAAAAGCTGAAAGCAATGTGGACTGTGACTCACGCTGCACGGTCAACAAAAGAGGAGAAAAGTCTAAATCCTGTATTATAGATTTCTTTTTCTTCTGCTATGGTCATAAGCATACCAAGTTCTGGCCATAGCCTCAGGAATCTCCTATACTTCAGAATATAAAAATGATTCAGTGCTTCTTTTTCTTCCTGGATACTAGAAAATTGATCTCATCATGCATGCTGTTCATTCAAACAATAAAAAAGACACAAGAAGAAACATACACAGAACGACATCTTCCTCCTTGACGGAGAGACTTCACTTTCCATTCTTTCTTGATGTTGCAACAAAACTTTAAGTTGATTAACTAGGAAGAGATAAAAAAACATTATAACCAAAAAATATTTACTTTTTTCATTGAAATTAGTATAATTTCTAACAAGTTTTAAACTATTTGCTTTCAGAGTAATCTTACCTGCATGACTGTGCTGCAGTTCCTGCCAGGCTGCATTCCCACTGTCATCATTGCCCCTGTACACATCATCACTGCTCTTGTCCACAGAGGACTGGTCAAATCCAACTTCACCCTCACCCTTTGCAAACTGTCTTTCCTCCAAGGCATATCTCAGTTGATGGATGCTTTCACTAGCACGCTCTGAAAAAAATCACATCATTAGCCACAATAAACAACAGAAAAGAAAGTATTTACTGACTGATATTTTAAATTTGCAAAAAAATGGGAGAACTAAAAGCATTCAGCATCTGTCTACCTTGACTACTTGATCTAAACTGAGCCACTGGAAGCAATTAGCTAATGCAAACAGCCAAAACAACTACCTTATGTCATAATTTGCAGAAGAAATATTTACTACATTTTCAAAGAAGCAGCTATAAATAGCATCTTAGCCTGTCAATACATTAGGACTCTGCAGCAGCACAAGTAATAATATACTTGACCCTAAAATATTTCCTACCATACGCAGCTTCGATACTTTTCAATGAACCTAAAGCTCACGCTATATTTCATACAATGTGCAGGATTGGGCAACAAGAACAATATTTTTGAATTCTAATGATGCCACCACACATGACAAAGCAATGTATAGCACAACTAAAAAAATATTTGAGTAAATGAAGTAAAAACTCAGCAAACAGAGCCAACATAAAACAGTGATTAAATAAAGACTGATGACTTCTGAACAAGTGTGAAAACTAAATAATAACACTCATCATTCTGGGGAAAAACAAACAAACAAGAAAAAAACTCCAGATAAATAAAAATATTTTTATGAACCGTTTCAAGAACTGACTTACTGGAGGATGATACAGGAATGGTCTTTTGTCATTTTCAATATTTTCTTATATTCCTTTTTTTTTATTTTTATTTGATTCAGCTGACTTCATAAAAATCAAAAACTTCCCAATCATAAATACCGTATCACTCTGATATAGCTGAACATTTCCAATATGCCAGAAAAGAAACTTGAGAGATTTCAGCTGAGACGTGACAACTGGATTAGGAATCAGAAAATATGGGCTGGGTTTTAGATAATGATACTTCTCGTTCACACCATAGGACCTCAGGCAACTCACTTATTACTTACTTCTTTCAACTGCCTATGTACAGAGGGCGATGAGTANAACTGCCTATGTACAGAGGGAGATGAGTATTTCATTTCTCTTCCCTTTAAGTAATGTATATACTAAGTAGAAAAGACAGAGTAGTAACCTAAGTAGTATGGCTTTATGCAAGGTTCAACAAAGCAGGATCTCTAGGTTCTACTGTAATACCAAGAGAACCAAGAAAATGATCCATACATCAGTCACAGAGTCTACATGCTTGGTGAGACAGTCCTCCATCACGATTCACAGCCACTTTATCAGGAATACATAAAGACATGTTTCCCCTTTTACGTTTCCCCAAAGTAATACCACAGTTCGTGTGTTTGTGACTACCAGTCAAAACCACCCTAAATTATAAAAGTTTCATTAATAGTTAACACTTATTAATAATTTAAAACAAAGCAAAACCCCACACTCTTAAAACCTTACTTGACTTTCAGAAACATAAAGTCATAACTATTTTCTTCATTTAACCCTGAATTCTTTGGAGGGTTATCCTCCCCTAGGATAAGTGCATATGAAACATTTAGGTATAAATGCCTATAGAACGACTTTCACTCTTGTGAGACAAAGCTTATAAGGTAACATCTTTTATTGGAGCAACAGCTACAACTAGAAAAATGGCAAGCTTTCCAGCACACGTCCTTCATTTATTTTTACATGTTTGTAATCTGTAAATTGATATGATGCATAAATAACTAACTGAAAATATTTTTTCTCATAGGCAAAAAAAGCTTAAAAAAATAATCACAGTTAAGCATTTGCTAGGTAGAATTCAGAAAACATGCCTCAGAGTATAACATATGCTGCTGGTTACAAATGTTAATAGCTCCTTTCTTCCAAATGGAAAGGTGAATAGCAGTTCAAGTCAGAGAACAAAAGCTAGATATGTATTTCTGCCTTCACTTTATCTATCTTTTTCAAGTTCACATCATCTTGACTGAAGTTGGGAAATCGATTTTTTTCCCCCACTATAATGGTTTTCACAGTCCTTTTCAGTCTTTTTCTCCGCTTGGTTGTAACTTACCAATAGCTTGTAAAATATAAACACCCCCCCCTCCAAAGCATTATATTTAAGAACATCGTTCTCAGTCCCGTATGCCAGCCATCACTCACTTTTTAGCAATGCTAGTTTTTAATAAAAACCTGACTTGTTCCTGACCTATTAATCTTCTCTCAGCACTTATTTTTAAAGCCCAGTCATCTTATGGCTCACATCACCTCTTTTGATTTTTGGGTACTCCATCCTTTAATGAAGTTAACGTCAAAGAAGACACAAAAAGCACATTTTAAATAGTCATAATTTATTATAATAAACCCAAATACAATTCACAAGGCAACGACTCAAAAAAGAGGGGTTTAGGTCAAATATTTCTCTATTGGCATACTTAAGCTATTCATCCATTCTTGAGCATTCCAGGATGCTAGGAGGGTGGGAGAGCTAACTGAGAAATGGTAGAAGTATCTCACTGATGCAATGGCTTAAACATTTAGCAAACTATGTTGCAACTAGTTGTTGCCAAGAAGTGTTCAATGTCAGTTATCTTATGATGTGGTGTGTCATCTGATAGCAATAAAATTCCTTCATTTCCCCATTCGCTGTAGACTTCTGCCAGAGAACCCCAGAGTATCAATATTTGCTCTGTAGCCAGTGAAGAACAACAAACCAAAGCAAACCAAAACCAAACAGGCCAGTATACAGTTTTTCTCCTAGAACTTCTCTCTCTTTGTAGCGTTACAGCTTCTGAACTCCAAGCTATTACTTTATCCTCAAAGATAACATAGATCTTCTTATGCTATGTCCTCTTTTTCCGTAAATATACTGCACAGTAGTAGTGAAACACATTAAAATCATTATCAATGGCACATTGATGTCTACTCTTCTTGACTACACTTTCCTGCCTCTGGAATAACGTCATCATATTTTTGAAAGCTTCATCACATATTTGCCTAAGTTTCTCAATAGCTTGCCGATCTCTAAATTAAAAAGTTGCTGCCATAAGCAAAACACTCACCACCAGGAAACTGGGAGTTACGAGTTTCCGATGGTCTGTCTTTACATTCACTAGACACTGAAGAGCTAACATTTACTTCAGTAAGAGTTGAACTGGACATGTAAAAGGGAATAAGTACATTATAACTTTTTTTTCCCTAAATAAGGGACATAATTTTGGGCATTAGGATAAAAGAAGATGCATTGCCAAATGGAAAGATTACAATTGTTGTTTCCGCCGATGTAAAAATATGCTTTTTAAATATGAAAGAAGTAGAAAGAACCTCTGTGGATGCAAACTCTTGGATACCAAAGAACCTTTGCTTAAAGACAACATGATAATTTTGTAATTAATTTAGAAGTCATTCATTTTTAAGTGCTCACACATTCAACCTAACTTTTTCAGTCAGGCTATACCTATAATAGTACATTTTATAGAAACAGGGCCTCAGTAAAAACATACTGCAGAAAACTGCTCACATGCAGTACTGTGATTTGCATATCTAAAATTCAATCAGCATTTTTCTTTTCTACATCTTAACAAGACTCTACGAATAAAATCCAAACGTATGTTTCTGTTGTATGATAAAACTTCATTGATGTGTTATTTCCTACAGGAACAGATGAGGATATAAATGAAATTGGACTTATCTGGATTAAAACTTCAAAAAATAAATTTTATTTACTATAAAGCTCTTTGGTTTTCAGTGTTTAAAGAAGCCGAGATGATTATGAAAAATGACAAGCTAGCAACAAAACCTGATGGATCAAACCAGATACATCAAAAAAGAGATGCAACTGCTCCACAGAAATGCTGCCAGCTTGTCAACTATCATGTATAAATCACAGGCAGTACTTGGCACAAGGGACAGGCAGATAACTTATCTAATGCCTTAGCAATGACACAGCTGACCAACCACCAAGAGAAAGAAAGACACTACTGCTTATTATTTCAGAGACAGAAGCAACTAACAATCCTAACCCAGGATCAAAACCATACCATTCTAGGTCCAAAGATATTCCTCAATTCATCTAAACGTGAATGCAACTTCGGACTAGATGAAGTTCAGTTAAGCATAACGCTTTAGACAAAACCTGACTGAAACATTAGTTAATGTTCGAACAGCACATACCATATATTCTACATGCTCAATAAAGATACTCCTCTGTCCTGAAACAAGCATTGATAACTCTGGTTATTTTCTGTATTCACTGTAACTACAAAATCTAACTATTACTCCCTGAAAATATAGTGCAGGTATCCTATTTCCAGAGAAGTATCTCTGTATAGATAGAATTGGTAGTTTTTTTAAACAGGAATGTCAGTACTACTGCTGAACAACCTTTTTTACGTTGGAGATACATTACAGATCCATTCAACTTGTCCAAAAAGAAAGAAAATTAAGATAAGAGCTAGAGTCAGGACACTCTGAAGTAAAATACAACATGGAAGATGTAGTTGTATTTCCAAAGTAGTAATCGGCCTGGGGTGGGGACACACACCAAAAAAAACCCCAAAAAATTGAGAAAACAATTTGCCACTGAAGTGGAAACAGAAAAAACAGAGAAGGCATTGAACTGTGTTTGCATTGCCTAAACAAAAGACGTTTTTTTCAGACATTGCCCAAGACTGTCTATAAAGAGCACTCCTTTAAATGAAAGCACCAAAGCTACCTCATTCATGAACTCAGAAATGCCATAGAAAATACTCTGAGAGCTAATGGAGAGCTCAGCAAAGGAACCAACCATCCAAAACAACAGAATTGCCGGAATGACATGGAAAATAACTCCAGCTGGTGTAAGTGTTAAGCAACATAAATTGAAGAAAACAAACTACAACTGTATGAAAAAACTGCTGTAAGTCTGTTATCTAAAGGTAAGGGTCCAGTTCTAATAATATTTACAGGAAGATGACTAGAAGTTACTGGCTAGAAATTCAACAAACAGGTCACTTCTTTCTGATGTCCCATGGTTTCCAATCAGAAAACAGCCCTCAAAGGTTAGAGAAGAAGGAATTACACTGATTCTTTAGGTCTTAAAAAAAATAACAGTGTAGAATCTATGTGAAACAATAACTGCCAAAACAGGAAATTAGGCCAGTTAGTGAAAACAGAAAGATGATGCCTATTCAAAGAAAACTTTACTGTCCAAAAGTATATCAACTTTGACTCTGTTTCTTCTATTGACACTTAGAAATCTATAGTACTACATCATGTACCTCCTCTGGGGTAGCATTTCAGGCAAATAATTGCTTAAAAATACTGAAACTGAGAACTTGCTTTGAAGTTTTTATTGTGTTTTGCACAGTCTTGGAATTTACTTTACTTACCATTCTGATGTGCAGCTATTCTTTATTGAATGCCAAACACAGGTATGCTACCATGCTACTAACATACTACATGGCAGCTTTGAGACTGAAAGTATCCCATCAATTACTACCTCTGCTGCTAGGATTTTACATGTAAACATTCAACAATAACAACAAGCGATACCAGTCTGTTCATAAGCCAGGCCTCAAAAAGTCCTAAGATGTGTTTAACACTCAGATGTCACATAATAATGAATCATGGATCCATTTGATTTGGTTTCTTGGTCTTCACAGTTGCTTTGCATTATATGAGAAATAGGTGGCTTTCATACAATCGCTTAGGTTGGAAAAGACCTTTAAGATTTGAACACAGCTTTTACCAAATTATCATCTTTAAGAGGAAACTGTTCTCTGGAGCTGCAGCATTGTCACGACTTCCTAAATCAGCCCTTTCTGCAGAGCATAAAGCACATGCCCAAGGTCTAGGGACCCTCACATGTCAGAAACTCCAAGCATTTCCCAGTTCCTTCGGACAGATTCACCACCTTTAAAAGAACATCATGTGCTCTGTTCAACAGAACACTTAGAAACAATTGCCAAATAAAAATAAAAAGCCCAAGCCAAAAATTTACAAATATAGATTACTATTTACAATTTAATTCTTAGCTGCTTCAGTGCCACAGCTAACTTGGAGAGCTGGTAACTGGGCCACATTCTTCCTAGGACAGCTTTGACTTCACATCTCTCCTACTTTATTTTTGGAGTCACATAAAGCAGCCACAAAATGAAACTTTATTTGTACAAGTCTTACATTTTCATCTGTCCTTCTTATAGCTTGCATCTTCATTCTCTGAAATTACATAGGACACTGCACTCAATAATGCAGTGGTATACAGAACGTAATTTCCACATTTTCTTAGGGCAGATTTACAGGATGCCTATATCAGGCACTGGACCTAAAAAGGATGGTCTCCCCCTCCTTTGCTCCTCCTCTTACACTGACTCTGGCCCAAAAGTGAGCCAATGCTGTTTACTAAACAGGCAGAAAACTCAACATAAAAAAAATAAGTTAACAGTTCTCTGTTCAAGGAACCACGTAAATGCTAGAAACAAAGAAGTGGGCTCTAGTCTTCTCCATACATTTACTGCTGTTGGGAGAAAAGGGGAAAGTAGCAGGAAGCCATCATGCTCTGCTCTTGGCCCTGGTGTAGTAGAAGGCCCATCGGACATTCACACTACAGCTGCCAGTTTTTAGTTATTAACATGAATACAATAGCACAGCACTTATTCTCCTTTACAAAATATCTCTACTCCCTTGAGAATAACTTTTTATTAGAAATGTTATTATCTGCTAAAGACTTTGAGGTTCATTTGAAATCATCTCAATTGTGTGACAGTTTACACAGTAACCTAATAACCCCAACTGTACAAATACCACCCTCTTAACTCTGTATTACACACAACATTAAAAGACTTTCAATATACAAGGTCTAGACTATTTAGCCTGTTTTTTTGGTCTGGCTTTCTGTCCTCTGGCCACTAGACTCTGCTTACTGAACGCCCGGCCTCTCTGCATGCCAGTCTTCTGAGGGATTTCCCTTTACAACAAAGGACGCTGCACTGAAGTAATCGATTATTCTTTGAGAACTTATACACCCTTGCATCAAACTGAATAAGGCTGTAAAATGATTCTTCTGATCTCCAGCATGGGTGGTGATAACCTGCTGCTATGTATCAGCCCGGGTCCAGATAATGTCAAGCATTACAGGCCATTAAGAACACTGTATTTCAAAAACATCAAATAATGCTCAAGGCATGCCACCTGAAATTCCAGGATCCAGATGACAGGAGCGATCTGAATTTGGAGAAAAATCTCAAGTTGTATAACTATACAAGAAAAATAGGTAAAGAATTAGGTTTGACAACTAATGGAGTAACAAAGATCTATTTGTCCTACAGTAAATCCCTAATGGTAGTGGTAATGATGTGACAAATGCTGTACAGGTCAAAGGAGTTAAAAATTGTACACCACTGTCCTGGTTTCAGCTGGGTTAGAGTTACTTTTCTTCCTAGTAGCTGGCATAGTGCTGTGTTTTGGATTTAGTAGGAGAAGAATGCTGATAACACACTGATGTTTCAGTTGTTGCTAAGTAGTGCTTAGGCTAGTCAAGGACTTTCTTTTTCAGCTTCCCATGCTCTGCCAGGTGCACAAGAAGTTGGCAGGGGGCACAGCCCAAGATAGTTGATCCAAATTGACCAAAGGGCTATTCCATACCATATGACATCATGCTCAGTATATAAACCGAAGGGAGTTAGCCAGGGGGCAGCGATCGCTGCTCGGGGACTGGCTGGGTGTCGGTCGGCGGGTGGTGAGCGGTTGCATCACTTGTTTTCTTTTCCCTGGGTTTTGTTTGTCTCTCTCGTTCTCCTTTTCATTACAATTATTATTACTATTATTATCATTATTATTACTATTATTATTATTACTATTTTATTTCAATTATTAAACTGTTCTTATCTCAACCCATGGGTTTTCTTACTCTTGCCCTTCCGATCCTCTCCCCCAGCCCACCGGGGAGGGGGAGGGTGAGCGAGCGGCTGCGTGGTGCTTAGTTGCCAACTGGGGCTAAACCACGACAACCACTGAGAAACATAATGGAACTTATGTTATATCACCCTGCATTGGGGTTATGTTTGTGATAATACCCTACTGATATCTACTCACTGAGAGGCAGCCTCAGATGTATGAAATCAAACCTATCTTGACATTGTATGGAAAAAGGATGTTTCCCAGCATGGAAAGGGAAACAGCCACCAGAAGGTCATGTTCTGAAATGAGTTAAAAAACATAATGGATCCAGTGTAAGGGGATCCAGTCAGAAATAGATAAAATGAAAATAAGTTGTATGAACAGAACACATGCATCCAATCATTTGACATTGTGAGCTCTAGTATTAGTCTTATACACAGTTAAACAGCCCAAGATGCAAAATTCTTAAAGGCCCTTATGAGAGAGTTAAAGAGGTCACTTACAACATCCAGATAACTCATTACAAAGGCATGCTTCAAAACTCAACATATCAAAAGCCGAAAAGCTCATCAAGACCATGAAGATATCGTATATATGACAGTCCCCAAGCACTCCAACAGATTTTCTAGTTGAAAGAGAAATTCCATTGGAACATTTAAAATGCACAAATAGCCCAAGACAAAAAACAGAAAGATCAGAGCTCTGTTGCAAAATGCTACAAAAGCATATTTTCATGACAAGCCTGGTCTGAATCAAGGAACAAACTATAAAGTCCTTACCAAGCTTACCAAACTACACACATACAAGAACATTTATGTAAAGAAGTATTAAGCATCCTGAAATTATGGCAATACATAGCAGGCTTGGAGACCAAAGGTCTTTGGCTTGACCTGCTGCTACCGCCTAAAGAAGCCGAAAAAATTGCATTCTGCAGGGAGTCCAGGCAGCTCAACATATCCACTGCATCCAACAGTGGCTGGACGTCCCAGCAGGATGGACGTTGAGCACAGCATGCTGCCTGCGTGCTCCAGAATTTAAACACACCAACACATGTCCAGATCTCCTTAGATGAGGATGACCAGAAGAAATCTGCTTTCTCCACTGCCTGCATGCCACCTTTTGGACCTACCAGTAACCCAAAATGCCAGCACTGACTGGCCTTCATTGCCCAAAATGAAAAGGCAGGTCAACCACTGAGCTATCACAGAAGGAGAACATGAATTTATAAAATGTTTCAGTAACAGCATAGCCCCTTCCCACATTTCCTTAAAAGCAAGCAAACAAGCCTGAAAAAGTATTCTAGGTAAAAGATAATCACAAGCACTCTAAAAATAAATGTCTTGTGAAATACACCAAATTTTCAACGTATTGGCTGAGCTTGTATTTTTGCGTGTACTAGTGCAGCAGAAATGAACAAAAACCTTTAAAGTGTGGCCTTTCTAAACGAAACTATGTCTCTGTGAGTGACAATACTGTCTTGAAGCAGAAACATATTGCTATTAGAAGACTTATTAAGCATCAAAATCATATGTGTCCAACTACAGTTTCAAAATCCTAATTTAGTGATCCTGCATTGTCTATAAAAGTCATAGCAGAAACCCTTTGCCTCCATGAAAGTCCAAATCCAGTACAGGAAAATTATCTAGTGGTTTTCCTTAGTCATCCACAGAAAAAGAAAACATGATACAGTACTAAGGTCACCCGTGTCTATGTATAGCAATTCATGGGTTTTTATTGTTTTTACATATGACAAAAGGAACTCTATGCATATCAAGAGATGCTCTGATATTTGTCACTTCACCTGTTCTACCTGCAAGTGCCAAGCAGCATCTACACACCCACTTAATTTACAGAAGTAAATAGAGATGATCCTTCAAACTTCTGACTTCTGGATCAAATAAAATCCATCCTCGGCACAAAGAACTGATACTATTTTGATAAGGAAATATAAAATACTTGCTAAGAATCAAGTATCAAGTAACTATTTAAAAATATTTCCATTGTTTTATCTTTTTGCAATGATGCTTCCTATATTGCAACTACATATTTAATTCACTAGTGCCACAACACGACGTGTGGGCACCGTGTCGGGCACACAACTTTTTGCACCTAGTGGGGTGACATACCCACAGATTATCTACTGGCCTTCTTCAGAATTCGGATACTTGCTTTGACTAGTCAGACGCAGTCTGAAGACTGGTAAAGTCCAGATGTCATAGCTGGGAGATTAAGGTGCTCTCTGTCAGGCTATATACAGTGCTTCTTGGATAAGAAGGCAGGTGTGAAAACAGTTTATGACATGGAAATAATCACTCTCATGAGAATCAGTTTGCACCCTCTTCTTTACCACCTGTCTAGAATTTGATGTTTCAATGACAGCTACAACTCTTGCACGAACAGCAAAAAAAAACCACCAAAAAAGGCAGTGACCCTATCAAAGCCAAGTTATGATCAGACAACTACGTGTGATAGTATTAACTGCACCAGCGATCGGGTTTAGGGAGAACCAGAAGCAACTTCACCGAGAGCTGCCTCAGCCCGGCCCCCCCGCCCGCCCCGCCACAACAGCGCACACGGGCCCGCAACGTTCCCCGCCGGCCCCCGCCCGCAGGCGCTCAGCAGGGTAGAGGGCAGCCGGGAAGGCGGAACCCTCCAACAGAACCAGGACCGGCGGCGGCGCGCCGGGGCACCGGCTGACGCGAGAGCGACCGGCGGGAGAGGCAGCCCGCCCTCACCCCGCGCCGCTCTGCCGCGGCGGTGCCCACTCACCTCGGAGGCGCCTCTGGTACCGCTCCAGGGACTCCTCCAGGGCGGGCTCTCCGCGGGGCGCCCGCATGAGGAAGCCGCCGGCTCCCGGGGAAGCAGCCGGCGCTGCCCCACACCGCAGCGCCGGTGGGTAACAGTAGTTCGACGCGCTCTGCCTTCCCCCGTTCCGCAACCGCCGCGGGCTCCCGGAAGAACCACAACTCCCACAATGCGTGCGGGGACCCTCTCCGGCTCCTCGGCGTCGGCCGTTGCTACCCGCCACCGGCCTCCCCCCGCCACAGCCGAGCGTGGCAACGCTGGGGACCCGCCACGCCCGCCAGCTACACGGCCGGCGGGAATGCCGCCAGAAAACTACAGGTCCCAGCGTGCAGCGCGCCGCGCTGTGCGCCTTGGGAAGTGGAGTCCCCGCTGGCCGCCCGTCTCCCCTAGCCGGCAGCGGGAGGAGGACGGCCCCAGCCCCTCCTCTCCCCTTTGTTGTGGATTGCGGCTGCACTCGCGCTTGCGCACAGCACAGCTCTTCCGCCTACGTCCGCGGGTCCGCAGAGGCCGGGTATGGCGCAGGTCCAGTCATGGCCGAGGGGGGCGGGCGGCAAGCGGCGCTTACCTCCCGCCGCCGCGTACTCCGGCGCGTGCGCAGCGGGCGCCCGGCGGTAGGAGCGGGGAAAGCCATTGTCTGGGGCTGGCGCAGGCGCAACTCGGCTCCTCCGCCACTCGGCCCAGGGCGCCTGCGCACTGCCCTCCCCCGCCCGCCCCCCCCGCATTGTGTGAGCTCGGGCGGCGCCTGCGCAGTGCCCTGCCCCGCTCTGCCCGTTAGCCGCTATGTGCAGGGAATAACGTTGGAGCCGTTGCCAGAGGGACACCGACCGGAGCGCTCCGCCCCCGCTCCGCGGGGATGCCGGCTCAGTGAGCACCGGCGGCGCCACCACTAGGGACGGCCCCTCCCCGGCGCGGCGAGCCTCCTCGAAGGGGTGAGTGAGGATGCTGCCGCCCCGGCCGCGGGGCGGCCGGGAGCCGTGACGGGGAGGGGGGCCGGGGTCGCGCCGTTTGTCCGCCCCGACATCCGCCCGGTGCCTATTGTGTCAGGCGGCCCCCGCCAGCCGGGCCCCGGCGCCGTGCGGCGGGGACTGCGCCCGGCGGAGGGGGCGGTAGCGCGGTCCTGGCGCAGCCCGCTCCCCTTCCCCGGGGTCTGGAGCTCCCCCTCAGTCCCCGCCGGGTCTGGAGGCTGCTCCGCGGCCCCACCTTTCTTTCCCCCTCGTAAGCGCGGCGGGGCTGGTGGCGGGGGGCTGCCGCTGCCACGGGCGCAGACTGGATGCGGACGGCGCTGCCAGATCCCCCTGCCCGCGTCTCCCTGCCCCTTTCCGCCCCGCTGCCCGACGGGCGCCCGGCCGGGGGCGCCGCCGCCGGCACACCCACCTAGCCGCCCGCCCGCGGCGCGGACACCGGGGCTTCACAGCCTGCCTTCCCCTCCCGCAGGCGGATTTCCGTGATTCGAGCGGACGTTTCCAGAGGTTTAATTCTTTTTTTTTTTTCGGTTGCCCCTATTTCTCAAAGTGCCCCGGGGCTGGAGGTGGCGTGTTTCTCCAGATTTAAAAATCACTGATGCCGTTCATTTGAGATGGCGGTGTTTCCCCCTCATCCTCTTAAAATACGGTCTTCTGACAAGGATGGTGGAGAAAATCCGTTGGTTTTGCCTTTTCTCTTACTGCGTATTTTCACCCACGAATATGCGGGTCTTTTGCATTCAAAAATATGCTCCCGAAGGCGTGATCTTTTCTTTCTTGAGGCTCTTCCCGGGGAAAACGCACAAATAACCTTTTTTTTTTTGTTGTTCCCGGTGGCGAGAAGAAGCGCCCGGGCCCACTTTGTCTTTCTGGCGTGGAAACGAACGGGTTACTTACTGAGCTAACAAAAACCCGATGGCGATTTTCGAGCAGAAAGCGCGTTGCAGCAGAGGAAGCTGGCGTCGGGGCGGGCGGCGGAGCCCTCCTCCGCCCTCAGCTCCTGCGCGCGCCGCCGGCTGCGGGCGGGAGGCCGGGGGCGGGGGGCGGCGGCGCGCGCGCGCTCCTGGGGCTGGCTTCCCGGTGCATCCGGCAGCCAGCAGATGCAGCGCGCGGCGCGGCGCCGGGCAGCCGTGCTCGTGCCTCTCCCGCCAGCACGGAGCGGCGGCGGTTGGGCGACGCGCGTGTCGTGGCCGTTGGGTGTTGTAGGTGTGGGTACCGGCCCAAGGGAGCCGGCTGGTGACAGGAGTGGGGATGGAGTTCGCGGGTTGCCGGCCTCTGGGGCGTTGTGTTAGGCGTTCTTAAGATGAGCTGACAATCAGTCCATCTGTTCTTTATGGAAAAAATGAGATGTTGATGCTATGCTGGTGAGTTGAAGATACGTAAGAATTGCGTTCTTCTGACAAGAGATTACAGGCGGCGTCCACTGATCTGCACTTGGAAGAAATTATTTTCTTCCCAGTGAAAGCAAAGATACTCATGAAATATTTAATGGCTTTGAACGAATAAAGCCTGCTCTAGCACTGCAGTGATCGTCTTTTCTCCTTTGGAATGCCATTCAAGACATTGTGACAGTGTTCTTGGCCCTGGCTTTGCCTGTGCAAAATGATATGTGAGATGGGACAGTTTTTGTAAACTGAACTAAGACATGATTAAATATGCTGTGATTTCCTGTGATTAATTTCCTTTGGGAATTACTTTTTGTCCAGATGCTGAGAAATCTGTCTGTCTGGAACTGAACTCTGTTAGTATGGAAGCTCCTCAGCTTCAAATTTTCTTCAACAGGGAAAAAAGTTAAACATAAATACCACAAAGAATCTCCCCTCACTCTGTGATTATTTTTTTAAACACTTTGTCACTTTCACGTAAATGTTTTGTTGTTGTTGTTTGCTTTTTTTTTTTTTTTCTTTCTCTGAAGGAGGTCAGGAAGGCTGGCTGAATAGAGAGAATAGTGTAGCTGAGGATACACAGAATTTTGTCAAAATCTCAAGAATCTAAAAGTTATATGTAATGGATCAGACAAAAATGTTTGCTTTATAAAGAGATACATTCCGACATAAAAGTTGTTACCAAACTTACTTTATCATGGTACGGCTTTTTTTTTGACAAGTGACTGCTTCCCATGTCTATTCTAACTGACTTTTGCAAAGAAGAATGGGTTCTTACTATATTGTGCTTCATCAGCTGTAATGGACTTGGCAAGGCAGAATTTTTTAACAATTCTGTTGATAACATACAAGCCAGAAAAGAACTGGGTTATGAAAGCGAACTGGAAAAGTTCTCTTGTAGGTGGGAGCTAGGAAGCTTCACTGAGTGACTGGAATGAAACCTGAGGCACAAGTAGCTGCAGAAAATGATTTTGAAGTACCATTTCCAGTTCTTGCAAATGCAGGAAAAAGGTATTTAATGTATATTGATACCGCAGTATCTCCTTGAGTCTCCTAAAAAGACAATTTCCATGTCAGCGCTGCATTTCTTAGCTTTGCAGGCAGAATGGAACTGAGGTAAACCAGCTTGTTTTTACTTTAGCTAGAAAGCCAAGAAAATCTGAAATTCTGGTTTTCCTTTAGAAAATTTTGAACAGGGGAGTCAGGCATTGAATCCACTCAGATAGCAGAATTTACTTGCAGAAATTCTCATATCTGCTTCTAGCACTTGTGAGGTTGTAAAAGGACACAATGGCATGCACTTCCCCCTCTTTGAAGAACATGCTACCTAATGTAGTAAAAATTGATGTGGCTGTGACCAGGAGACTTTGAAATTTGAGAAAAGAAAGTTCTTTGTTACTGGGGGACAGAGCTTCAAATTTGCTAGCTGGGAGCTAGGTTTTCTAAGATACACATCTGTGCTAAGTGAGCCTGTGGGGGTCTTTCGTTGGCTATTAGCTTTATAATGCTCTTCCTGAATGCCTGCATTTCTTTCGTTCTCCTATTGATCATTGTGTATCTACGCATTTTCAATGGACTGGTCTACAGAGAGCAGCTTCCTTCAGTGCACAATGCTAATGCTTTCCTGGATCCAAGTCCATCCAGTGCGTTGAATGAGGCAGATGTCCTGGGGAAAAATAGTATGTGATCATGTGACTTAAACTGTAACATAATGCATGCAAATTAGGGTGGGAAGAGAGTACAAACTACTTGTTTAAACAACTTTGTCTATCTGTCTGTTGTACAGTTATACATGCATAAAAATATTGAAATAAATAGCAAATACTTTGTTCACTCATTTAGTTTCTCCTGCTCTACCCCCAAAAAGCTGGGAGGGTGTTTTTATTTTACAGGTGTATTTGTAGTTAGAATGACCTTTTTAATTAAAATTTTGTTTGACCTTCAAAAAACCCATGTATTTTAAATTAATATATGTATTTTTTTATCATGTATTATGTCAAAAGCAGCTTGTCCTAGAAGTTTCAAATAAAACCCACAAAGATGTTTTAGTAGATTGCTGACATAATTAGATTTCAGAGAGGGAGACCTGTGTTTGGGAAAGTACTCAGTGCTGCATCACGAAGTTGAAGTGCTTCATGCAAGCTCTTAGATGGTGGATACGAGCTAAGTCTGGGAGCAGGTGGATGTTAAAGAGACTGACTAGCAGTTCTCATATCTTAATGCTTCTGCATGGAGTATTCCCAGTTACTCACTCTCCGTTTTTGGTACAGCATGGCTGTACTGCTCTGTCACAGTGGCTCTGGTACTTTTCTAAGTACATGAGAAGTTGATTCACTTGACTAACCCAGCAGAAAACTATTTCTTTTCTTTCGTTTTGCTTGATTTTTTCCCCCCTCCTCCCGTGGGTTAGCAAATTGAGTTATCTTATTGTGTGGCCAGATGAGTGCCAGAGCAAGTACACAGAATGGGGACAGCAGTGTCAAGCCTGGAAGAAGCGAATACTTTCTTTTCCACTAGCAAAGATACATTTGGTCTGCTTAGCTGTCCTATCTGGCAGTCCCCTGTGCCACTGTAGACTACTGTGATCAGAAAGGGGGTGGGTTATATATAAATCCATGAAAACAAAATAATTAAGATACTGGGTTTGTTCTTGTTGTTAGCCTTTACTTACTGTCCTTGATATGTAAAATGTCCACAGCCACAGGCTAAATGTTCAGAACATATCACTGGATGAAAAAAAATGTTTTTCTGCAAAGTAGATAAGAAAAGAGGGAGGAGAAGTGGTTCTGTTAAGTGGTGTGGCGTTTGTACAAGGAAAAGCAGGATTTTTGTGCCAGGCTAGTATTAGTATCTTCTCTTTCACGGAATTTAAGGCTGTAAGTTTTCAAATATTTTCATAGTTTTTTCTTGCCTACTTACTAGCTTTGATGTGTGTGATTCTGTGAATTGTGGAAGAGTGCTATTTGGTATATGTTTTGAGAAATTGTTTTTATTCATTCAAAACGCAGATATGAAACATCTTCTCTCTTTTCATCCCCTGAATAGAATACTCGATAAAACATGATAGTTTTTTTTCCATGTGAGCCTGACATATTTGTCAACTTTGTTTCTCCTTCTCTTTTTCTCCTCTTATAAATTGTTACTGAAAAATAGACTTTTCCTTAGTTAGGTGCTTTTTAGAGCTACAACATCATCCACTGGTGGGCCTAGTGAGCTGATTCAGGTCCAACAACTGCAGCCCTCTTACAGTCTAGCATCTTCAGTTTGTTCTGCTGCATTTATTGCAGGGATTGGCATTTTTGTAATAGGATCCTCTGTTTACTTGTTTCCATTCTTGTGAACTAAAATGTTTTATATTCTGATCTTTTCCATGAAACTCAGAGGGTATCCTCCTTGACCAACAGCTGAATCTTCTAAAGTCTGTGTGATGGGCTTTCCAGATCTCATCTCGTTTTGTACCTCATTCCAAATGAGATTCTGGTTCTGCTCATTTTGTTTCTTTCCAGGAAGAACTGCAATTATTGAGCTTTTTAGAGCAATAGTAACAGAAGTGGTGCCACTCCCTGGCATTTCCAAGATGTTTCTTTGTGCACAGGGTATTTTGTTAGTCTTCAGCTGTGGTATTGCATGAAGAACTTGTAATCAATCCATTAGCTAACCACTATGGTCTGAAAGTAGCAATATGCTAAATGCATTAAATCAGATGTACTTACGACTTTTCCCTCAAAATGACATGCTTAAATGATTTTGTTGATGATCTTTCTATTCAATTGCAAATATTTGGCCATCTAAATACGCATTCTGTTCTGTGTTCAAAACCAAAGCCTTTTCAATTATCTCTTATTTGTCTTCTGATTGTGGATTATATTTCAAGATTAGGAAGAAAAATGCAGGAAGTTGGAATGTCGTGATATCTTTTCTGTTTTCTTATGAACATATGTTTTTCTTGCTTTCATTAATCTCACCTTCTCCCCACTGCCCTGCATGTCTTAGCTGATTATTTAGTCCTGTGGAACTATATCATTGCAGGAATCTTGATGTCAGGAATTATTCTACTTAATTTTATAATTGAGTTTACTAAAGAGAAGACATTAATGGGTAATATTGTAGTTTTACTTAACTTGAATTTTTTTTTTCCTTTGGAATTTTCCGAAGAATGTAAGAATGGCCACATAGATTGATCTTTGGTCTGACTCAAACCCCGTATATTTTTTCTGAGTATAGCTATAACCTGGTGCCAAGGGAGAGATAAGAAAGGTGCAAGCATATACGATATTTTCTGCTAAGGCATTGCTAGTCTCTGTCTATTTTCTGCTTGGAACTTTTGAGTCAGGTGTAGTTTCTATTAAGGATTATTCCTTCCACTTGATCTGCATTTCTTCAGCTATGTCTCGAAAAAGCAATTCAATAAAAATGACCTTTTATATTTTTCAGATCTTCATGTCTTATACATGTTCAGCTGTATACGAGCTTAATTTAATAATTAAAATCTTGATTTCCTACATATTTTTGTTATTACAAAAAAGCCAGTCCAGTTTTGTGAGGTTAATGAAGATTACACTTCTGCTCATCCATGTCCCCTTTCTTTAAATGATCGTGTTTTCTTTTTATTGTACTTGGTTTCCAAAGGGGATAGTCATGTAATATGAGGGTCAAACCCTTCCTGTAAGAACTGCTTTTTGAGGTGATTCACAAGTGGAAAACACAGCTTGAATTTTAGCTTTAAGTTGACTGTGAAACTGGCCATTACAAATCTTTTTTGACTTGTAAGCAGAAGTTATTCAGGAAGTCATTGAGGAACCCCTAAGAACCCAGGACTTCTTTTTGTTTAGCTTTTGGATTAGCAGAGAGTTTTGAAGAATGATCGCAACTGGTTGATACAAGAATTATGGAACCACTACAATATTTTCATTTTACAGATGATACTGCCCTCTGTGGTCATTTTGTGTTTGTTTTACTATTACAGTTCTTGCTGATAAACATAATAAAAGGTCTTGTTCAAAAACTGTTTTTCTTCTAAATGCTGCTCAGTCATCATGCTCTAATAGTCCTTTAAACATCACGCTAATTATTTTATTGGACCATATTGGAGATAATTGGGTAGTGCCTTTATTTTGGTGAAGTCTGCACTAACCTGATTCTTTAGCAACCTTAGTGAAATTAATTAGTTCTAAGTCTGAAATTAATTAGTTCTAAGTCTGTCATAATTCATGCCTGGTTGTTAAAATAAATGGTTTTAGTTTTAGCTATTACCATTTGGATCACAAATTCTGTAGCATATTCTTCATTAATCAAATTGTAATTCATCAGCTTCTAAATACACCTTGTGATCTCTTTTTAGACCAGTTGCAGTCCTAATATATTGCAAGGAATCCTGTATGTAACTTTTTCTTGCTGAGTGCTCTTTTGAGAGCTGCAATTGCATGCCCAATATCAGTCCTACAGATATATCTTATGTAGCATATCAAAAAGAGGCACAAATTCAGGAAGGTCTGAAATGCCATTTGAAGAATGGAAGTATATGGCTGGTTTTCATCTGTGGAAAACAGATTCATAATTTAGAGAATTGTGTCTACTTGTTTTATCACAGAATCACAGAATCTTTTGGTTGGAAAAGA
>VYZW01030841.1:1630-24563 GCA_013401315.1 Balaeniceps rex | reverse complement strand
AGTCAGAGAAAAGTCACTTGTAAACCAAAAAAATAACAGTTTTGGGTTTTGTTACTTTGGAAAGCCTATGCTTGCTTTCGACAACAACCTGACTGGAGGATACAGTATAGATGTAGCCAGACTGTTCTCAGAGGTGCACAGTGACATGATGGGAGGCAAAGGACTCAAGTTGTGACATCGGAAATTCTGGTCGGATATTAGCAAAAAAATTTGTACCATGAGGGTCATTAAATACCATAAGAAGTTGCCCAGAGAGGTCATGCAATTTGTCGTTGGAAGTGTTCAAGTGTCCATTGTCAGCTGGACACTGCCCTGAGCTAACTGATCTTAATCAGGCCTGTTTTGAGCTGCGGGTTAGACTGGATGACCTCTGATAGGTCCCTTCTGATGTAAAGTACAATTCTATGACTAAAAATGATAAAATAAAAGGAATTAGGAAATTTAAGAAAATGCTAAATATCTTCTGGGCTACATAGATCTTGCCTTCCCCTTCTTTCTTCCTCTCCATCCAGTCAGGCTTCTTGGTAATGTATTGATTTGCAATAGAGTTAATACCTTTTAACCTCATTTATAGGAAGCAATGGCATAAAAAGTCCCAGCCATAAAAGATGTACATTTCCCAAGTAACATCTGATAGGACAAGAGGAAATGACCTCAAGTTGCATCAGGGGAGGTTTAGATTGGATATCCAGAAAAATTTCTTTACTGAAAGAGTCGTCAAGCATTGGAACAGGCTGCCCAGAGAGGTGGTGGAGTCACCATCCCTGGAGATGTTCAAAAAACATGATTCTATTTCTTAATGTGGCTCCTTTGAATTCTCCATTGCAGTGACTTGGGAAGCCTTGTACCATCTCTATAACAAGCAACACAGTGTCTTGCACCAAATGTATTAGTTCTTGTGAAAATTGCACATATATAAGCACATAAATACATAAGTACAAAATATAAAAGAAAGAAATGTGAATATCCCATAGCCTGAGGGTGTCAAAGACTGGCAGTAGACTATTAAGATGAACTGGATAAAAGAAGACATTAGAGCAATATTACCCAGTAAGAGGTATTTATGACACCAATTAAAAAAAAGTTTGATCAAAATTGCTCTCTGATTTTTATAATATTTTGCAGGTACTTTGCAGATTAAAATACTTATGCAAGAAGTAACTCTGGATCTGGGATACAATAAAAAATGAAATAAACATAGATATGAGCAAACAGCATGGAGAATATTGTATTGCTTCTTAGTTATACATTTTAACTACCAAAATTACCATGTGGAATTGTGGTCTGGAATGGTCTGTTAGGACTTTTCAGATTCCAGAGGGTCAAGCTGCCATCAGAGTGACTGCACATGAACTGTTTCCCTTCATGATGCCAAGCAACAGAATGAATAGCCTATAGAAATGAAAGAAGAACTTGAGACTGAAATGGAATACAGTGTTTACACTAATGATATTTTAATGTATGACTTTGGATTATATTAATCTAATGGTATATCAACAGTTGGATGGTTCTTGTTTGTCTAAAGTCCATTACCAGCACTTTTTAGTAACCAATGGCTGTAATCTACTGCTAGTCAAGCAAAAGAATTCATTATAAATGCTAACATAACACAAGAATGTAAGAAAGCCTGTACTGAATCAGACCAAAATTGAAGGAACAAGGTATTAAGGTAAAAGTATAAGAACAAGGGACATACAGTGCAATCGTAATATGTCTGACAGCTTTCCTTAGAAATATCCAAAATTACATCCAACTAGCTTAAAGGATAATGGTGTAAGTCCTTCATTTTCATTGGTATGTGCTGGAAACTAACAAAAGCCATTTTCTGGCAAAACAAAGTATTGCTTCATTGTGTACCACAGTTTCTCACACACTCCTCTCAGAAGCGCAAACTCATAGAATTTTCCCTTGAATCCATTTCCCTTCCAGAAATGTTAGCTGCCAAATAGCAAAAAACAGAATATGTTTTTATGTAAATGTAAATAAGAGAGACCTATTTTTGAATGCAGTTTAATAAATTTCCATTTTTGCAACCCAGGAAATGCTAAGGCCTTGCATGCACTTACAATCGCATATGGCCATTTACCTGATTTATTCAAATCACTTTAAAATCATGCCTGGTTATTCATGAGCATTGGAGTTGTTCATATCAATTTTGCTTAAGCTGACAAGAAATAAACCTAAGTGCTACTATTCAAAACTCCCTGTTGGTATTCCTCTTTTAATAAGTATATTGATTGTTATGGTTGGTAACGGCTCATGGTCTGGAGGAAACATCAGAAGAAACCAACAAAAAGGCTGTGACCCTTTCCCAAAACTTTACTCAGCTCCAGAGGCTGGACAGCATAGCCACAAAGGAGCCTTTGCATTAAGGTGACCCAGCTGTTTTAACAGGAATCTGACGTACCTTGTGTATGAATGCTTTGCTAACACACTAGTAAGCTAGTCATGCCAATAAAGACTCAACAAACGGAGCTGAACAAAGTGAACTCTAGATATTTATCTTTGAGTTACATAATGGGAGTCACTCAAAGTCCTACCTACCAGAGGCAGGTTGGCACACAATTCCTTTTAAAGACCCAGAAGATACCATACTATCAAAAGGCAACAAAAGACAACACAGAAGGATGGTTCATACAGAGTCCAATGCCATTGCCCTCAGGTAGTAAGAACCTTAGATCTGTGGGGAGCGCTCCTTGACTAACACCGAAGGCATGTCTATCCTTGTGCAAATTAATTCTGACATGAGCTCATTCATGCTTGCTATTATGCCAAATTTGAATCTGCTTTTGATGTGTAATCGCACATAGGAACATTTCACATGCTTACAGTCGCTAACTGTGTCTGAGCAGGAGCTAGTACCTAGATGAAAATCGTACCAAGCTTCTTGTTAAACTGCCTCCCAGCTGCTAGGTGCCACCTGCCAGCATAAACCTCCTGTTGAGTGGAGCTGAGGAGGAATGCTCCTGTCATAGACAGTCAGCATAGTAGCAACTCAAACTCATCTGTTAGACTTTGCCCCAAAACAGGCAAGAAATACTTAGAATTGCTTTTGGAGGTCTCAGGTGGGAGTTACGACTAATACTGAAATGTGGTACTGAATAAGTGCCTAATTTTCTCTCTGCTGGAATATGTCTAGCATTCTGATCCACTTTGTTAGCATCCACACAAAAAAGGAGCAGTTATTTATGTAAAACGGGAGTTCATCACAGTGGGTGACTCATGTGAATGTTCACACAGTGTATGTACATAAAGCATATCACTCCAGATTGGGTATGTTCTTCCTTCTGCAGTACCCACAGTGGTTGCGTACGTATTCCATCTTCTCTCATACTCAGCATGTACTAAAATTAAGCATGCCCATTTCAGTCCCTTCCAACCACAAACGTCCTCCACTGAGAAGTACTCATGGGAACTCTAGGACCACTTTTAACCATATTTTGAACAAGCACCATACTCATCCTATTGCTTGAGTCTTAAGAATCCTTTGTGTTAGTACACACACTGCAGGACCATTACAGCAAGGGCCACATCCGATTTGATACTTCCATAATGGCATAGTGCTTGATAAAGGTAGGGAGATGTCATTTGGCAAATGTCTCTGTGAACTCTGCAGCTTCATTTTGGAGATGTGTTCTAATGAAAGATAATGACTATGCTTCAGGAAGCTCTGAATGTGCGTTGACACAACCTGTCAACCTTTTAAACAGTCTGACTATGAAGACAGCTGTTTTTCTGGGTCTGCCAACTATCAATAATAACTTGAGAATCCTTTGAAGGATTTTTTACACCAGTCGATGGAAACAAACTTTTGAAGGAATTTATAAAAGGGCTGGCAAGGAAAGCCTTTTATAAAGGGCATCATATAGGAGCATTGATTGAAAGGGCCTGAATATCTCATACATATCACCACTGAGAAGATGACAATCATCATCACACAAAGAAACAAATTGGCAACTGACATCGTGAAGAGCAGACACAAGATTCTTTAGCAGCAGGTTCAAGCGCCACTCTGGGACCAGGTGCTTCACAAGTGAGAACATTCTAGTCTCTTGAGAAGCTTTGACAATAGAGAAGAAAACATAGAAACTCCTTGTATCAGGAGCTGATGAACGAAGGCAGCCTCTAACTGGTCATCAGAGGGGCTAAAAGAGAGACAGGACTACTTTTAGCTGCAGTGAGTAAACCATAAGTATCAGGGAGAAGCTTTAAAGGGAAGATACAGGCTTACAAGAACAACCAAGCAGAGAAGTTCCAGGTAATGCATCTTATACAGCCTTTTTTATCCTTGGTGAGAAGCTCTCTCATTTGAAATGAGCAGACATGTTTTATTTATGAAAGGTTTCCAGCTTTCAAGACATTAAGCATAGCATGACGAAGATGGAGTAAGGAATGCAGCTGTAAATGCTGCAATTGCAGGTCTGTGAACAGGGCACAGAATCTTCAGCTCCACCACTTATAAGCTATTGGGTTGTCTCAGTGAGCTGCTTATTCTAGGAGCAATGTGTCCATGACATTAATCTGGACGGCAAGGAAAATGAAAGGGCATACTTCTGCAAGTATTGGACAGATCCTGCTAATGTTGTAGGAAACAACTCAACTCCCTGTCATAAGATTACCCATATTCTGAGGAGATGTCTGCAACATATGTCTCATACCCATGTCTTCAAGTCTTATGTGATGTGAAGCATCACACTGGTATGACAATGCCATGCAGCCTAGAAAGGATAGGCAAGATTTCACAGTGGTGATGTCCGAGTGGACTGAGAACAGTTATCTCTCGATGATCCTTTTGTTAGCCAACTGTTCAAGTGTGCAAATAAAGAGGACCTGTTACATCTGAGCTGAGTGTCCACTACTTCTAAGACCTCAGTTAAAAAAACAGCACTCAACATAGTGAAAAAATTGAATGGAAGAGACCTTTTAATAATGGTTCTCACTGACAATGAAATGAAAGCATTTCTTGTGGCTGTATGAAAAGAAATATCTTTAAATTCATGAGATATGAAACTATTCCTCTCTATAACAATTGAATGTCAGCAGATATAGTCCCCATCTTGAACTTAAAAAGGAAGAATATTTAGCTTTGTAGATAGACAATCAGTTATCAGCCTCCTTTCCTCTTCTGTATCAAAAAATATCTGCTGTTAACTTCTCGCTCCTGTGCTGCACAGTGACAGGTTCTACAGATCTGAGTAACAACAGAGAGCCTTCTTCTCAACAGCCGGTCTGGGGAGATTGAAATCCAATGCCATCAAGGGTGACAAAGGAGAAATCCAGTTGAGGCTTGATCCTGTGAAGGAATGAGTATTTGGATGGAGTCTTGAGGGTGCTGACATTTATTTTGAATGACATTACCAAGCTGGACAGCTATCTGAAGAAGATTACAGAGAAGAATGAACTTGCCTCAGTGATAAACACTCACAGTCCATTAAAGACAAGAAAATAAGCTCTTTCTCACAGTACACACCAAGTGCTAATGGAGGAGCCTGGTGCCAGGGGAAATTTTGATGCTAAACAGAAGTATCTGCTCCACTGATAAGCCAGAAAAGATTGTGCCATCCAATGATCCTTAAAGATGCCAGAAGAGGAAGTGGCGAGTCAGATGAGATTTCCAGTTCTTTCACCATCAAATAGGGCGACTACATTAGTTTCAAAACTGGTGCTAAAGAAAGCATAATGATAGTAAGAAAAAATGAGGCTGGATTAATCTCATTCAGACCCCATTCAAAGAGGCACTTCGGTATTCAACAGAACATTTACAGTAATTTATCTGAGACCTCACAGATACCCTGCAATTGCAACTGGCTGGCTCAGCGCCAGAACAATGATACCGAAAGATTGGTCAGACGTCATGGGACACAGAGGCCTTGCAACAGTTCAGATATAATGGTGAAGGGGAGCAGGAACAATGTTTTCTGGACTGTGATCTTAGGTGACCAATCTGTAACAAGAGGCTTAGGTTTGAAAACGTGGGTTGGTGCCAAATACCAAGTGGCACATGCTGAACTAATAATTTGTGACTCACAAAAGCTATATAACTCAGGATTAAAAAAGGAACCCTTTTTAGGGGCTCCCTAGGGGAATACTTGCAGATCTAGAACATTATCAATCTGGAGCCTGAGAGTCTGGAATAAAATACAATGGCTAGTCACACAACTCTTTTAAAGACAAAATAAGAATCTTGCAACTATTTCAGGAGACAATAGCAAGCCATCACAAGTTGCACAAAGTGGAATAATGACACAGCAAGTAACCACTGAGGAGGAAAGCACGTGACTGATAAAAAGGCCAAAAAATGTTCCTGAGGACAGTACTGAAAAATGTGTGTCCTGGTTTCAGCTGAGTTAGAGTTACTTTTCTTCCTAGTAGCTGGCATAGTGCTGTGTTTTGGATTTAGCATGAGAAGAATGCTGATAACACACTGATGTTTTAGTTGTTGCTAAGTAATGCTTAGACTAGTCAAGGACTTTCTTTTTCAGCTTCCCATGCTCTGCCAGGTGCACAAGAAGTTGGGAGGGGGCACAGCCCAAGATAGTTGATCCAAATCGACCAAAGGGCTATTCCATACCATATGACGTCATGCTCAGTATATAAACCGAGGGGAGTTAGCTGGGGGGCAGCGATCGCTGCTCGGGGACTGGCTGGGTGTTGGTCGGCAGGTGGTGAGCGGTTGCATCACTTGTTTTCTTTTCCCTGGGTTTTGTTTGTCTCTCTCGTTCTCCTTTTCATTACAATTATTATTATTATTACTATTATTATTATTTTATTTCAATTATTAAACTGTTCTTATCTCAACCCGTGGGTTTTCTTACTCTTGCCCTTCCGATTCTCTCCCCCATCCCACCGGGGAGGGGGAGGGTGAGCGAGCGGCTGCGTGGTGCTTAATTGCCGAGTGGGGCTAAACCACGACAATGTGGAACAACTAAATTGTATGAGAAATTTTCAACACCCAACCACTCTGTCTCAACAACAACAACAAAAAATAATAAAAAGGAAACAGTATTATGAAGGTCTTGTTTTATGTAGTCTTATTCTGAGCACAAGAGAGGACAGTGAGTGAACAAATCCTCCCCAGGAGACCTGTAAAAGGAAGGAGTTGCCCAGCCTTAAGTAATAGAACATGTGCAATTTCATAACTGTATGGACAGGCAGACTGTCACTTAGAGACAATTTAGTGGGCATGTCTTGAGGCTTAAGTGCTGACCTGTTTAAACTCCAGATTACCCTGTCCTTTAGAACATTTGCTATGTGGATGCTCAGAATCTTAACCTTGAAGCTCAGTGTAGTGTTAATGTGTCTGTGAAAACAGTCCTGAAAGAGTGCAGGATTCAGATATATTCAGATTACTTTTTAGAATGAAAATAAATGTATATAGTCCTTACGTGTGGCAAGACAAAGAAGGAAAGAGAACTACAGGAAACCAGTTGCTGCCTGGACCACTTTAAAGAAAATGTCCTTTTCTACCTTCAGTTGTAGTTGCATTCACATTCATCCATGGTGAACTTTAAGGGCTGACAGAACAAAGCATGTTTTTCCCTAGGGCTAGTACTAAAATCATAAGAACTGGGAATATATCTATTTTTGAAACAGCCTATTTATTGATACAAGAACTGCATCTGTGGTTGATACAATCTGCTTACAAACAGCAAGAGACAATTGTCTGATAAAATTACGAGAATACAATTTTGAAAATCTTTTAATCAGATCTTGAGTACTAGGTAATACCAATAGCCCTACAAAGTAATTTGTCTTTCATTCTAATTAATGTTCTAGTAATACTCAGCAAAGACAATTATATAATTCCTAATGTAGCTGTATCTCAGGTCAGCTCATTACTACACTCTGTTCAACTGAGGATCCCCACACAGAAGCTGATGGAATTGTCAGAACCAAGGGGAAGAGACCCCGTGTCATAGTACACTCACAAGTGTACTATGTTCTAATGCATTAGAACTAGAGATTTCAGGTTTTGAGTTCTATTGTCAATAACTTGTTCAAAAGCATAGCACAAACAGTATTTCCAGAACAAGAAATGCCTTAAGAGAAATATCCATCTGCTTGATAAGACATATGACAAACTGCTGAATAACAGTTCTTCTGAATTAATGGAAATTGCTTACCTCATCATAATAAGCTCTCAAATCAGCTCTTTTAGATCGTAAGTCCCAGAGTACGACAGTCCCATTTTCATAGCCTATCAATAGCTGGAGGAGGGAAACAAATACAATTATAGTTTCAGATTCAAAAGGTATATAGAAATATTGAGGAACTTCATAGTTTTAAGAGATTTCTAAAAAATAAATAAGCACTATAAAAAGAAATACCAAACTGATGTGCAAGATTGTAGTTTGCACTACACATAATACCCTGCTTTCAAACTATCTTTCAGTATAAATTACTTCTCATTACTGACAATTTAACATCTGATATGGAAGAAAAAATGTGCTTTATACACCTTTTTTTCCTCTGTTTTTTCTGCAAGATTATGTGCCTGGACATTCTCCACAATTGTGTACCTGCTGAGGAAGTAAGACTGTAGCATGTTCCTGTCAGCTCTTACCTTCCTTGCCCCTGGTTGGAGGGAAAACTGTTTGACACTTAAGAATCACTTAAATAACTTCAAACCAAAGAGTCACCAGATTAAACTCTCATTCAGCTATTTATATTCCTTTAATTTCTGCTTTCTATTGCTTTAAAACATTTTGAAGAACTCCCCCTGCAGAGAATAAATTGCTTGCTTTCATAGAAATTGAAAATAAATTAACTGGTATGCCAGTTTTTACTTCTTCTAGAACTGGTATGTCATATCATCATGCACACCTGAGAAATACCAGCAAAGATGATTTGTCAAAAGATGAAAGAGAAGAAAAATGATGCTCAGGAGAAAAATAAGAATGAACACAATCCTTTCTCCTTGTCTCCACTGAAAAGAACTGAATTATTGATCTGGCACTGTACTGAGTACTCTTCATTTGAACACAATTAATTTCAGATATTACGGAAGATGAGAAGTCTAGCCTACTTAGGTGTCCTGGAAATTGCTTGCCATAGAGCCTGTCTTCCTAAAAATCTATCCTGGACATGAAGACTCGGAATGACCAAACTGGCAGACTCACACATTTCTGCTGTAGAATATTTTATACAACTGGCAGTGATAACTGCAGTTGTTCTTTGACCATAAACACATGGATCACAAAATGCAGGCAAGAATTTACAGTTCCTACCTTAAGAATTTAAGCAGACAAATGCCAAGACTATCTTTCAGTCTGTGAAACCTTACCAGCATCTTTGCTATCACTCACTTTAGATTGCATAAGTCATAAAAATGAAATTTGGTTGGACTGCTAAACAAAACATCACTTTGTTTCCAAGTTAAATACAATCGATACATCAATACTGCTATAAAAGAGTCTGGGAATACTCTCAGTCCTACTAGATATGATTCTTTATATTGCCAGGAGAATATTCATTATGTGGAGATGTATTACCTAATCTGGGAGTGATTTACAGTTAATATATTTAATACCTGAATATGAACAATACCTGATTACTTAAGAATTCTGCTCCTGAAAAAAATTCAAACTCTCCTGGAGAAATTCCAGAATATTTATCATTTTTGCTCTGGATGGATCCATATGTGATTCTGTGGCAGAGTAAATGTGAAAAGACATCCTGTTCAGAAAGCATGCAGCTAACTGGATAGCACTTGTGTCAGGATGCCATATGGTATTCTGGGATAATTGACTGCCATTGAGAGAGTGAAGAAGTGTCTTACTGCAACTGCTTTTGCTGGTAGTGTAGTGATCCTAAATGGAAGACAATTGTATATCCAGGAGTTAGTGATCCACATAGCAGTTAACCTGAGTAGGTGCAGGCCTGTGCTCTGGTATGTTGTGCTGCACATAGCGCTTGGCTTTCAGGCCTGTGTGGTGCTGCACATATTCCTTGGCCACAAGATAAACTTAGCTGGCTAATTGTAAAGAAGCCTGTAGGCAGCTCCCACTTGGTAAGGGTAATTACAGCACCTTTGTGTCCTTGTCTTTACCTTAATGTAAGGCAGTATGTTCTCATGTGACTATCCTTTTGCTTCACAGTAGAAATGAATAGATTTAAAAAAAAAGAATCTTTTGAGATCTCTAAAGACCAAAATGCTGGCAAACTTCTTCACAGAGGGGACCAGCAGAGTGTGCTGTACTCTTATTGAAGGTCCATCCAATGCTGCACAACTTGGGGTTCCCACCACCTGAAGGAATGTAAGATTATCTTCTTCTTGGGGTTGGACTAGATGACCTTTAAAGGTCCCTTCCAACCCAAAGCATTCTATGATTCTTTTTCCTTTTTGTATTAACTCCAATAAATGGTATTTTAATCAATATGTTATGGAGTCTGAGTGCCTTCTTTACTGTCATCATAACAAGCACTTGCACCAGTGCATTACAGCTGGGTACCAAACCAGTTGAGTTCAGTTCATATCTACCAGTATTCTTCTCACCTCAGCTTTTGTACAAATATATTCAGGAAACTGAAGGAATAGAAAAGCATTTAGTATGTGACCCTGTTTCATAATAAGCCTTTCTCCCTGGTGAAGCAGGTTTGTCTTTTGATTTTTATCACTCTCTTTTGCAAAGATATCATGCTCCAAGTAATTACTAAAAGGTTAAATACCTCCTATCAGAGACAGCATTTCACCTGATCTATTGCTGAAATGCTTAATGCACAACAGCACTACAGAACTGCAAGATACAAAGTGCTGCGATTTCAGGGAAGAAGTTGAAGATAAACAGATTTGCTGCATAGTCAGGAATCTCTCTCTTTGCTCAGATGGTAGCCATGCTGCTAAACTCCTCATACTGTGGTATGACACCAAAGTCAGAATTCCAACTGGGTGAATGTGATTACTCTCATTGCCAGTATATTTATTATGCTCTGAACTCTGACCGGTCTGAACCACAGGAAACTCAAATATTTGCACTCCTCTTGGCCATGGTAAGCACTTGAGATATCTATAGGACAAGCTCTACGTCTGTAATATTAAATGAGGTAAGAAGTATAACATCCATAAACGCAGTTGAAGGAGAAAACATAGATAAAGAAGAAAAATATGTGTAAAAAGAGTCGAGGAAGTAAAAAAAAAAAATTTCTCTTCAATTTGTGTTTCCTGGCAGCTTGTTTAATTACTCATGCTAATTAGGTTAAGAATCATGCAGAAGGCTGGACAGAATTTAAAGGAGGGAGGAGTCCTGGGAAGATCCTCCTTGTCAGGTGGAGTTGCTCCACGTTTTGACTTAAATCCTTCTTCATTAAATGCTTTTGATGATGGTGTTTTAGGGAGATTTCTCCTTTACAATCAACTAATTGCATTCTGGTACATGCCAGCCAGACCCTTACTTGTCCTGGTAGCACAAAACAGCTGGGAGAAAAAAACCAAGCTTGCTAAATGCACTCTGTATTTAGGTGTTATTAGATCTCAGAACACAGACTCAGAGATAGGAAGCTTAGTGCACCAACTAATAGTTAATAACATTAAACCTTTTCTTATTAAGCTTTCTCTAGTTGCTGGGAAACTGCAGATCATTGCAGTTAATGTCTTCTCCTGTGTCAGCAAGAAAAATCATGTTTGCTACAGATCTGCCACTTACTTACAAATGTCCGTGCGCTTCAGTCTGTTCCTAATGTACAATTCATTGATTTGGCAGACACAGTTATATTTCACGGACTTAATCACCAGGTCCCCAAATTGTTCTTAAGTGACACATTAAATGCCCAAATTCTCTTTGTCGTCTGTCTTCCAGCCACAGCTTGCTAAGTTCATAAAAGAGACTGTCTCCAAAGTCTGCCTTGATAGTTTGCCTGGAGGGCACTCTGGAAAAAATTTGAATGGCAGAAGTCTTCTGGAATTACATTCACTCTTTTGGCACAGAAAAACTGGTCATCAATCACTGATACAAACTAGAACTTTTTGGAATTTGAAGAATTTTTAAAAGATGACTATACAGTCAGCACACAAATTTCCCTGGCTTTCCATCATTTACACTGAATACTTATGAAAGAGAGTATTTAACCTGCCATTTTACTGCTGAGTTTCTCAGCCTCCTAAAGGCCAGCAAACCTGATCACAACACTGCTTACTCTCTTTTCTAGGTTGTTTATGACTATGCTGAACAGCAAAAGTCCCAGAAGTTTTTTTTTTTTTTCATTTTTTCCCCATTCTGAAGAAAGATTGTTTTATCCTTCATTCTTTCAACTAAAGTTTAATGAGACTTCATTGAAAAATTTAATTTATTTTTTTTCTCTACTCTTGGATTTTTTGATCTGGAGTTATGTCTTTGATTTAGTGCTTGGATCTTCTCTTACATCTGTGTGTACCTTTTACTGATATCTTCCTGTAAACATCAAACACTATCAATTCCACATTCTGCAAATCTGCAAGTATTTTGTTAGCACCAATTTGTTCTTTACACCACTCTCAATCTATCAATTATATAAACAGCTGCACTGGGACAGTTTCAGTATGGCTTACATTTTCTACTCTTTCGCCCCATAAATTTCCAATGTCTGTTTTTCATAGGGTTCCATCTGATTTTGCTGTTGCTGTTAGTATGCTACTACTTCATCAGTGGCCAGATGTCTCCAGTGTGCCCTCTGAGCAACAAGCAATTGTATTTCCAAGCAAATCCTTCTCTAACTCCCTTTCCTGAGACCTTTTCATCTTTCTCCTTTTGCTGAAGTAAAAATATTTTAGGTTTCTGTTTGGACGTGGCCCATGACATTCCTGTAAGAGATGTTCACCCAAAAGACCATTTTTTCTTTTGGTATCATATCCTTTTTCCCTACACTGTGTGGTTTAGGTAGGTCATCAACAGCTTCTGTTGTGGTCAGTGAACAAGAGTTATGCCTCATCAATAAACCTTTATTTTTATCAGGTATTTTGCCATAGGTAGTTAAATAGCATTTCTTGATGGCTTCTGGTTTGAGGCTAAAACACTACGCTTCATAACATTTAATTACTTTATTTGCTGTATTCTATGTTGCTTGATCCATTGTGATTCTTCCAAAAAGGCTTAGAGATCCAATCTAACTTGTTGGAGGGCTAGCGAGCAAGTGCGTCATTTGCACGTAGTTCACCTTGTGATATGGATAAGTCCAAGGATGGATAATGCAAATGGAATTCAGATGTAGTCATCAGTGTTTTTCCAGGTACCCATATTAATTTCAGCATAATGTACCCCACATCAGTATCAGAAATTCAAACTGCTGCTAGTTTCCACTAGCTAGTTTCACTGTTACGTGAGGCACACTGTCAAATAGATACACCATTTGTAAGATGCAGTCCTTTATAAATACACACTGAAATGCAGTTGGCAAAAGTGATCAAAAATTATGAGGTAGTTAAATGCCCCTTCCACACAGGCAAAATGCTGAAAAATTCAGTAGCAACACATAAATAAAAAAGCTCTAATAAAATTGGTATTCTGGCAACCAAATTTCATTTTGGAAAAGCTAGCATACAAATAAAGGCAACTCAGATTTTGCCTCCCGATGGTATCAGTCATGTCCCTAACGCTCTGACTATATGTTTTGCTTCCACTTGTTGACAGCTCTTTTCTATTCTCAACTCTGTTCACAAACAGCAGCAAGTTCCAAACGTGGGTTACTATCATTATTATTCTTGTATAAGAAAAGACTTATTATCTTATGAAAACTTAGTATAATGCCTTCATAATAGTATGTTTATCCAAGTACTGAAGTCATGATACAGTTTTTAGTCAATTCTTACTTAATCAAAACTCAAGTTTATTTAATCAGGAACAATTTTGATTGGCTATAGGTTTCAAAGTACAGTATGTTGTCTGTATCATAAATTTTTACTCATTAAAATTGTACAAAGAGATTTTTTTTTCTTAAAAACTGTAAAATAGTAAAAGTGACCTTGCAAATACATAAAGAAAGCAGATGATAAAATTAGTGAGTAAGTAAAAAGAGCTATCAAGGCAAATAAAGGCTATGAAATGTTGCCATGTTTTATACCATTAGTTGTACTCACTTTTCCTTCATCTCTTGGGCTGTCACTTAAATGTACAACTGGCCCAGGGTGAGTCTTTGTGGATCTGCAAGACAAAAAACAGTTCAAATCTGTGAATGTTTTTTGTATGAAGAGCTAGATTCTTACCTTAATTTCTAGGTGTGTTAACATGTACCTCCAATGGTTTAAAAGTAATTCTAAAAATCCCAACAGGGGAGGATAACTATCTGAAAGTTATCCATATCTTTTCATGTTCTCCTCTATTTCCTTTTTGCTGTTATAGGCAAAGATTCTCCTTTGCTGATGAATCCTTTCTTCTATTTTTAAAAATCTCACTATTCCTCCTATTACAGTAATTTTTTTCTCTAATTTCTAAGGCTTTTTTGCCTTTTCTGTTGTTGACTCCCTCTCTTTCTGCCCTCCCTCCTCACTTGCTCAATTTCAAGGCTAATCTGCCAAGGATTTGCAAAATTGTCACTGGATTCTTTTCAATTACTGATAACAAGCCTCACCAAGTTCCAACCTCATTAAAGGCAGGGCTTCAGTAATCTCACCTACACTGCTCTATCAAGTAGCTTCTTAGCATTACTGCAGTGGGGTTTCAGAAATGGAGTATCTTGCCTTTGTCTATTCTGTAAAGCCTTATGACATCTTCAGACCAACTAATACAGTTACACCCACAATGCATGTTCAGTGAGGCTCCTCAGCCATAAGACTCATCCCGTGAGTCTTCATAAGCCTCTATAAAGATTACTTATTGATCTTGCTGTCCCCTCTCTTTTTGTAACACACACCAACAACGTAGTATGCAGCTCAGTACAGGGACTGCTGCTTAAGTCATTGTTGTCCAGCACCTGACAGCAAATGCAAATCATAGGAAACTGAAACAACAGATGAAGACTTTTCAACTCATCTTTTCTGACCAGACTTTAGGCCCTGGCAGTCATACAGAGCAAGAAGACAAGCACCAGTCCACAAAGCTTTGAATGCTTGCACAGAACAGGACCTTTCTTCCATATAGGTTCTGGGGTCAGAGCACATGTCCTTTGGAGTTCAGCTTAGGATCTAGATTTGCATGGCTGGTCTTGGTTCACCAGAGGTCACCAGGAAAAGAAATATGTCAGAGGTTGGCAGGGCAAAGCTAAGAATTTATCTGGAAGCCATACCTAAAACTACCTAGGCTCCAAGTTGAAAAACAATCTGCAAGAGAAAGAAACAAACCAAAACAAGGTTCTCCAGCCAAACTGCTCAAAGGATTTTCCTAAATTAAGTGTTCCTCTTCCTTTGGCTCAAATACTGTACTATAGCAAAACTGGCCTCTTTCTTCTAGCAAGTCAGACTCCAAATCAAGATTGAGAGTGGTATGCAAAAATTCCCAGGCAACTCAAACATTAAAATACTGTGGAGCAATCCATATCCTCATAGACTCCTCCTTCCCAAAACAGTATGCTCCAACACTCTTGAAAGCATGGACACTTTCCTCTGGCCTCTATTTTTAGCCCGTAGAATGTTTTAAATATTTCAGCTATTTGGTCATGCACCAAAGCTGGGCCAAAGCAGGGTGGCAAAGACCTTGTCTGATATTTACCTCTGAGCTAAAGACAATGAAAAATTACTCCAGGCATCCTTAGACCTTCCAAACTAAGTTTATTCCAGGCCAAAGAGATAGAAAACTTCAAGTCACCCAAAGGCCCAACAGCCTTCCAAGACTATACCCCACCCCTTCACATACATTTTAACATTACTGCTAGCTGCATACACAAAGCTAGTGCAAAGTGGCAAGCCCCTCCCTTGGTGAACCTTCTCCATGAGATGATCCCATGGCACCATCTTCAGCTTTGGCAGATCATGTTTCCACACATAACGGCAGCATGTTACTTTTCTACATGAAGTCTTGGTGAGCAAGGCTTCTGCAAGAGCATTTTGCAACATATCCCAGCACAGAAGTGAGATCAGCAGGAAAGCAGTGGACAGCCAGTTTATACAGTAATATTCTATACAGACTGTCTTTGATGGTGCCAGCAGCAAGTACCCATTTGGCTTGAGACATGGCACGCAATAATTTTTGCAGAGATGCAGTTAGCGGGAGATCTGGCTGTCATTCCTATCCAAGCAAACTCCCCAGAGGGGACCCTCTGGCTGAGCTTCTGTTTCTGAGTAATCTGTACTGGAATAAAAAAATAATTTTCACAACACCAGACCTTGGAGCAGGCAGGGTAGGTAGGCAGTGATGGGGAACTGAGGGGTGCGATGAGTATATTTGCAAGCAGTGCTTAGACCCACACATGTCTTGTACATCTGTCCTCAGGGAGTGAATATGACATCTTGAGACATTCTAGGCTGCTTTGAACTTTGTTTCTGACATAGATTCACCTATCTGAACTGGTCAGAGTATGTTGATGGAAAGAACTAGGTCTGTTTGGGGTACATGCTGCCTATGCCATGATGGGCAAAGGAGGAAGGATAAGAATAAGAGGAAAAACCATGAAGAGAAGAGGCAGCATAAGAAATTTTACTTTTTAGCCAGATAAGAACCAGTGACAGATGACAGAAGAGGGAGCAGAGCCAAGCAAACATCAGGCATGACTAAGCTGGCAACAGACAAAATGGCGGAAGGAGCACACACAGGCTGACAAGGCATACTGGTTTTGGCCGGTTATCCCAGCCCACTGAACCAACCAGTACGCAGGCTGGGTTGCTTGGCCTTACCAGTATTGATATTTGACCAGGAATAGTGGCAAAATTGGGGCAAATGGAGGGAGAAAGGGAAAGAGCATACTGTCTTTCTAAGCTAAAGGTTGATCTATCTAGGCTGCTCTTTGTACCTACCAATTTTAAAAGTCAAGAACAATTTAAATAAATCTGTGCAATCACCGTTTTCTTTTTAAGATATATATGTCATTGCTTACCAAAGAACGTATCCATTTGTCTTTGGGTAGAAGCAAACTCTTACATGTGCTGTAGTCACTCTACATTACATCTAACTTTAGGCTAATTATAGTTTAGTTGTCATACAAACTAGTTGTTCCTCTGTAAGTGATATAAAATTATCTTTTACTACCAGTCTTATTTTTATCTTATATTCTTGCAGGGGCGTAGCCTCAAATTTCCATGCTAAGACCTCAGCTAAAAGGGGTAACCTTCACTAATACAATACATTTTCCTACCTCCTCCATTTCTCTGTCTTGAATCTGTTGTAAACAATAGTTGGAGGATCCTGGGAGATTTGCACCCTGAAACACTGTAATAAAATTTCTTTTTGCTTTTCAGCATATTAGGCACTTTGTGTTTCTTTCAGGAGTATTATCTTTTTATTATTAGGTTCATAGCTATTTCTTTAGTTTTGTTGAGTAAGAGCTTCATATACATTATCAGCAAAGTTGATACCAACCACAGCAGTCTGTGCACTAAATGTAAGAGATTTTATTTTTTTCTCATTTTCTTTCCTCTGTATTTGATATAAGTATTCTCTTAATATTTATATTATCTTACTCCTCAGTATTTTAATAGTTTAGTTGTTTTGTATTATAACTGACTTCATCAGACTTCTTCCATTTTCTTCCAATTTTATTATTTTAGTCCGTCAGGTACGCCACTCTACCAAAAGACTCAATGAACCATTGTTTTGCTTTCACACATACACCGCCAGTCTTTGGTTCCATTCTTGTTAGCTCTTTTGTGTCAAACATTGGGCGTAGGTGTCAAGGTGTTGGCAGTGGGGAGATACAGGGGGGTCTCTGCAGGAGAGGAGCGGCCGGGGCTGCCCCGTGCTGGACACAGCTGGTTCCAGCCAGCTCCAACCAACCCACTGCAGGGCATGGCTGAGCCCTTCAGCCAAGGTGGTGGCGCCTCAGGGAAAACAAATTTAAGAAAGGGCAAAAAACTGCTGCACAGGCAGTGAGGAAAAAAGTGTGAGAAACAGCCCTGCAAGAACCAAGGTCAGCAAAGGAGGAGGGGAGGAGCGCCAGAGCAGAGATTCCCCTGCTGCTCATGGAAAGGACCATGCCAGAGCAGATATTTCCCCTGCAGCCTGTGGAAGACCCCATGCTGGAGCAGGTGGGTATTTCCTGAAGGACTGCAGCCCGTGGAAGGACCTGTGCTGGAGCAGGGGAATAGTGTGAGGAGGAAGGAGCAGCGGAGAGAAGCTGTAATGGACCAACCACAACCACCATTCCCCATCCTCCTGCACTGCTCAGGGGGGATGAGGTGGAGGAGGTAGAGGAGTTGGGTGTGAAGGAGTGAAGTCAAGCTTAGGAAAAATGGGAGTTGGGGGGAAGGTGCTTTAGTTTTTGTCTTTGTTTCTCACTGTTCTACTCTATTTTAACTGACAATAAATGACATTAATTTTCTCCAAGTCAAGTCTGTTTTGCCCATTGACAGTAATTGGTAAGTCGTCTCCCTGTCTTTATCTTGACCCACGAGCTTTTCCATTTTATTTTCTTTCCCTGTCCTGTTGAGGAGGGGGAGTGAGAGAGCAGCTGGGTGAGGGTCCCACAACCAGCCAGGGTCCACCCACCACAATACCTTGATCGCTAACAGCTGCCAGCTTTGATTATACAAAGGTAAGAGGAAACAGAGAGTCTATGAAGTTTGGCAGTTGTAACACTAACTCTGTCAGGAAATGAGAAAGGATCTTTTTCAAATAATTGTACATCCTAAAACTCATTTCAGATGTGCCATCGCAGATAAGATCTGTTGTCATCACCCCACACAGAGTTTCTGGGGTGATGACAACAGATGTTCCTGAGGCAGTTTGGAATTGTAGAGCCTACTCCCTGGCAGTCCTCCCGCACTGCCTTTCCGGGGCTCCAAGAAACATTGTTTTTTTATGCATATCAGGTAAAGTATTTGCATCAAAACTGATTCCTCTTTGGACTAAACAAGAAGGAATATTCACAAGATGCAGCACAAAGCTTTTGGTTTGGGATGGGACATGCACAGTCCATTCTTGGGGGAGATGTTTGGGGTAAGATATACTGATACAAAATAACACCAGTTCAGATGGAGCAGGGAAGAAAACTGTAAGTGAAAGGGTTGTAACTTTCTCCATTCTACATGGTCTTTTGCTTGTTGCTCTGAACCTGCCTTATGGCTGGATACGAAGGAAAGACATCATAGATCTTCTCTCGCAGCACATCTTGCTTGCTTCTCCTAAAGTGATGTTATCTCTTCCCTGGTGCAGGACTGGGGCTAGGAACCCAAAGATAGTCCTTTGCACCACACTAAGACCAGGCATAGTACGTCAAAGTCAGATCAGTGCCTTACTTCTTGAATCTTCTTGTTTCCTCAAGGAAAGTATGTATAAATAGCAATAATAACAATGTTTTTTAGAGCCCTAGAGGAGCATTGCTTGTAAAAGGCGTGCCAGGCATTAGGCTCTACAGTCAATTTCTCCTAAGGGTAGACATCATGACTGCACTACAAGTAGGATTAAATGAAGCAATTATTTAGTTAATTCTATTATATCAATAATACTAGTTTACAGAACTCATGAAACACTATCAGAGCTAGATACAGTAATTACTACTTTTATACAGTAAATTATACTGCATGTGTAAATGTCTACACACAAAAACATTTTCCCTCATGTAGCTTTAGTATATATAAAATGCTTTGTTTCCCCTCATTGCTATTACAGTAGAGTTGTCAAGGAGACTGGAAAGTTGTATGCTGTCATTGTGTAACAGTCTACAAAGAAAGAAAAACACTGTTGAATTACATTAAAAGCAAAAGTAGAGATCCAACAGCTCCTGGAAAGGATGAAGAGGTGCTGGGAAACCAACCACATTTGAAGCTATCGTGAATAAAACACACTACTGTTAATGTCAGATACTTGTGTATAGGCATTCCTTCAAGCTGGCTTTAGGAGACTGTAAAAAATAACTAGATCCTATCCCTTGAGAAAGGGGGAAATGAAGAAGAATCAGTAGGCGAAAATAAGGCATAAGTGAAATATTTGAACAGAGAATTCTTCATTCCCAAATACTAGCTGGGGTACAGCTGAGATTGACAGAAAATAAAAGCTCTGAAAAGACATGAAGAGGATAAAACACAAAGCCAAGTCCATACACAGCAGAAAGAAAATGAAGGTCAAGTCCAAAAAATACCAGCAATGATTTGCAGTAAAAAATTCCTGAAGTAAAAGCTACCTTCAACTGAGCAAGAAGAAAGTATGAGCTAATGATACAAAAGATTGCAACATTTCATAGCCTTCGTTGACCTTAAAGCCCACAAGAACAGACTGCAGAAGAATTGAAAAATGGAACAAAGGGTTTCCATGACAGCTGTACAGAACAAGAAGTTTGTTAAGAAACTAGTGATACTTTGAGCCATTTTGCACTTCATCAGAAGTTATTCCTGACAGCAGCAGGTATTAATTTATTTGGTGCATGTTCATTTTGGGAGATGAGAGAGCTGGTATGCTGTGAGACTTGACTCTTACTCAGAAGAACAGGACTGAAATGAAGAAAGCATTCACTGTAAAACAGGAGTCTTAAAAAACTTGTAAGGGTGGAAGATTTTATTTAATTTTTTAATTCTAAAATTAGAAAGCTCAAAAAGAGTTCTTCAGCAATGTTATAATTTGGACCCAGGAAAATGTGGAAAACACAGTGATGATGTACTCCTCCATCATTCTGGGAAGTTTTATGCCCTCTAAGAAATGGAGTGACTTACATACTGTTGTAAGAACTTCAAATGCCAAGGTAATCTTTAAAGCAGGTAAAAGTAATGTATGACAAAATAGAATCAAATCAAGAGAAAGAAATTTCCCTTTTGAAAAAATTAGCCTGCACAATTACAGAAGCACTGTAATGATTTCTGAGAAGAATGAAAATCTGGTGGTAGAAAGCAGTAAAAGGAGTTAGGAGAGGGAAAAAAAAAAAGGTAAACATCGATATTAGTCATTATTACAGAGTTGGAGATGACTGACTGTGATAGGGCTGAGAAAAGCATGTGCATAAGCAGATATGTCAGACATCTTCCGCAGTTCTGCTTTCCACAGAGGTGCAGTGCACCAGACATTTTAAGACTTTCTTTTCATTGGTAGAGTCACGGAGAAATTGAAAAGAATGAGTAAGTCAGATACATCATTCACATACTGTGGATCAAAGCTGGGAATTGGCCTAAGTAAGAATCAGTTCAACTTCAAGATGCAACTCTGAGTCTTAGACCCAATTTCTAAAATGTCTAGAAGAAGGACGCCTTGCAACTTGCACTTTCTTTATACTAGGAACTATTTCCATTTGGGTCCGAGCGCAGAGCGGGTAGCATTTGATCCTAGACTGCTACTTCTCCTGCGTGCTGCTTTCCCTCACCGCTGTGGAACTGCTGGCTCTGAGACACATCTAGGAAATGGGGCTGGGCAAGGAAAGGGCTAAGAAAGGAAAGACCAAGTTATGGCTCTGTCATAACTAAGTTCCAATTTGCCCAATTCTTTGACATTCCAAATCCCATAAATTTTGACAAGTTTCACTTATTTATTCATTAGTTAGTAGGGTGTTCACACACTGGAATCTGCATGCTTGGGAAGGGGGCTTACAATGCAGATTTCTCATTTTTGGAGTTTAGTGGACTCATATCAAGATCTTCCTTCCCTTCCCAACACCAGATGACCTTCCAAAATGTATGATCCTGCAGGCTGAGAAAATTAATCTCACTGTAGTTGGAGTAAATGGAGACATGCTGGGCTCATTGACTATTTTTCTCTTCCAGACCTGTTTCCAAACATTTTGAAAGAAAAGAGAGAAACTGTTTGCTTATTAGAGAGTAGAAAACCAAACGGCATCATGAGCCCCAAACATCTCTGGCAAAGGACTAGCTCTGCTACATGACAGAGAAATGACAAGTGAAAAAGTTTTGAGTTATTCTTCATTCTTAGCTGAAAAGATGCTTCAGTGTGGTCTGAGGTAGTGGCAATGCATGAGATGATAGAAATGGCTGAGACGAGAATTGCCAGAGAAAATGTTTCTAAAACTCCCCATATTCCAACGTTCTTTCTCAGCTCTGGACAAGGCCAGGTCCACTGAAACTTGGACAGTGCACACGATTTGTAAAGCAATTTTTCCTGTAACTTCTAGAATCAGTTATGCCTCACCACTGAAAATCATCTCAAACAAAAAATTTCATGTTTCCTTTGCATTATTTGTCTATTCAGGCCTTAGTTTCTCACTAATATTAGATACTGTTTAAGCAAGCTGGATGATCTCTCCTGGATGAGAATACAACAGTCCCTATGATAAAATAGGTATTGCAACCATCTTTTTGACATATATCTCTACTAGATGCTTCTGAACAGATCATAATGAGCAAACCACTATCACTTCAAAATACAGCAGTCTACTGATCTTTCAGTATATTTTGATACAAAAGTAGGCAACAAAATCACAAATGGTAACAAGCTTTCAAGGAAAAAAAAAGAAACACCAAAAAACCAAACCAAAAGCCAACTTTATAAGTCAAAGTAGCCATGCAGGACAAGGTGATAGGATTTCTTGCATCATATGCAAAGTCTAAAAATGTTACATCCAAACCTGTTTCTCCTTCAATTCTTTAAACTACTACACCTCTTCACCTCAGTCTTTCTCTGCAACAGAATTGCTGTTAGAAAAAAAACCTCTTGCAGTCATTTGATGGGTCTCACTGACTGACAATGTTTTTTTTCCTGAATATGAGACTTATGTTCTCTGGAATGAATTAGTCTCAAGAAGTGTGACGAAACTTTTTGTGGGGTTGAAACCTTAGTAAGTCCACGAACAGATTAAAATGAATTGTTGGAATACGTTTTCTATGCTCCGTATTTTTTTTCACCTATGCAATACCTTTTACTATATTATTTACTGAGAAATGTCATCATGACGTTAGAGGGACAAACTAAGCCCATGATGAAAGTCTAGAATACAACTTGTA